>JAOBRD020558893.1:0-16392 GCA_027575215.2 Hydrozoanthus sils | reverse complement strand
CCCGAACTGCAGCCTTCATTCTTTTACCCGTCGAAGACTGCAGTTTGGGCAGTCGAAAGCTCGTATATTTTTAATCATTTTAGCCAGAGATCGTTTTCAAATTTATAAAAAGAAAAACTGCAATTTTCTTGTAACTTTTCAGCGTTTATTTCACTGAATTTATTTGAAAGTCTTACTCTATGGCTGCTGACGAACTAATAATTTATAAATAATCAATTTTGTAAGCTTATCTAAACTATTTGATATATTTTTAGCTCATTCATACATTAAGTATGGCTTAGAAGAGGCTTATAAATTTCAATAAGATTTTTGTATATTGGTAAATACGACGTTTGAGTTGCCAAAACTAAAATTTATTCAGTGATTTTTTTTCGGCATCTTTCACCATTTATTCATCGCTGATCGCCAGACACTGAGTACCGGCTGATGAATTTCTATCGAAGTGAACAACTCTGGAGTTGGCTGTAGTTAAGATATTCAGAATTTATTATAAAATTTTTAGTCACGAATATCGTGTTTCTAGAGCTCTGATCTCGGTTCGGTGACCATATATAGAAAGTGGATGTAGTGCTGCAAAGCTAAAAAATAGTTCTAAAAAAATTAAGCTGTTGTTCTCCATTTTTTTCCCGGCATCTTTCACCATTTATTCATCGCTGATCGCCAGATGCTGGGTACCGGCTGGTGAATTTCTATCAAGGTGAATAACGCTGGAGTTGGCTGTAGTTAAAATGTGCAGAATTTATTATAAAATTTTTAGTCACGAATATTGCATTTCCAGCGTTCTGATCTCGGTTCGAATTGACCATATATAGAAAGTGGATGTGTAGCGTTGCAAAGCTAAAAAATGGTTCTAAAAAATTTTAGCTGTTGTTTTCAAGTATTGATAGGTTAGGAAAAAACCGAGAAAATTAATAAACACTTATTCCATTAGCGCCTGTTTGATATGAGATGTATATCCAACTCGGCACTACGCACCTCTTTTGCTACCTATCATCTCATATTTGAATAATTGTTTTATTAAATTTCTTGATTTTTCCTAACCTATCGATACTTGTTCCAGTTGTATTGAGAAGTGTACTACAGTTTAATACACGCGTTTTATTAAGGCTGAGTTCAAACTTTAGCTGGTCAGCGGTCGAAAAAGCAAATGATTTCTGTTTGATAAGTTGGAAGTTGCATTAAAACTTTTGCAATGATTTTTACCACAAAGTTGGAATTCATCTGCTTTACTTAGCTTTTCATTTTATTTGTTAATGCCTCAGCAGCGTAAATCTTCAGTGCTTTTCATGGTACCATATATATTGTTAACTAAAGAATTTCTCGTTACTTCCATTTTATGTTGGTAGAGCTTATATTTCTTGATCTTGCTTCACTTGGCTTTACATGTGCGAGAGATAAGTATTGGGATCATTATCCGTACAAACCATACGGTTTAGCAAACACTTCACTCGGCATTGAAGAAGTATATTTTCTGTATAGGGTATCGATGTTACCGCTTGCCCTAACCCTTTTAGTTTCTGTTGGTTACTGACGGTTTTCCAAGCAGTTCCAAACTTCCACTAAAATGGGTTTCGAACAATTGAGGTAGCTTGAAGCTGTAACACTACTCAAAGCAAAAATCAATGTGTGTTGAAAAACTCAATGGCTGATGTATTATGCAAAATGTACTCCTTATCAAAACACTGATTGGCTGAGGGAAACATTTGAACAAATATTAGGTGTTACATGGAAATTGCACCAAGTCAGTGGTATTGCATCAGTTTTATAATTATAAATTCAGTGTTATGCGATATTTGCTTTTCTGTCTTTGACTTATTTAGAGCACAAACCTTTTAGCAAAATCAAATATCGTGTTACATAACAATGTAGGAGGACTATTATTTGAACAATGGTTTGATACAAAGGTATCTTTGTTTTATAACTCTTTGAAAAAGGTTTATTTGCAAATATAACTTTAGCTGAAATCCGCCTATCTATTGACGACCGCAAGCCGAGATGAAGTGTTCATTTACAATGACAGTTTCTCTATCGTAGTGTAAATAATGCTCCAGAGTTTATACAGTAATATACATACACGCCACTCGTAGATATCCTACGAAACTACATCCGGGATACGATTGACATACATTCCATATCCTCATTAGTGAAGATATCACAGACGCTATTTCTTTGTTTTTCCCGCGCAAATAAAATTTCGTATCTATATATTAAAAAGAAAAATACACATTGGCGCGAACATACGAAGCTTATCTTCGAATGGAAAAAAAATCAGGAGTGAGCGTAGCTATCTACCATCTCACTGATCCAGCGCAATCGTGGAACAATTGCTGATTATACTACTGCTTCGATTTTAACACTTTAGACTAAAAAGCTCTTTTTCACAATAAAGAAACAATTGATCAACTTCGTTTTTAGTAACGCTGTACTGACAGAAGTGGCTGCAAATGACGGGCAGTGGCACCATATCTGTGGGAGCTGGGAGAGCAACAATGGTTCATGGGCCTTTTACAAGGACGGACAAACTGTGAAACAAGGGGATAATTTCCTAAAAAACAAAAGACTTGTAGAGGGAGGCGCTTTGATTCTTGGCCAAGAACAAGACGGTGACAATGTAACAAGAGGTAATTATGAGAGTTTCCTCGGTGATATGACGAACGTGAACATATGGAGCACGGCTCTCTCTAAAAACGAGATAACAACAATGAGCAAGTCATGTATGCTAGGCCAAGGTGACATCATGAAGTGGACTGACATAAAAACTAAAGGTTATTTCTATGGAAACATTAAAGAACTGCCTCTTTCGTCTTGTATCTAGGGTAATGACATTTTGCTAACTGCAATTGCCTTTTAATCATCCATTAGAACGTTTGCAAGTGCGATTAGCGTCTGGTAAACAATATTGGTCAAAAAATAAAAGTTCTTTTACTTATAAACACATCTGCAAAGTCTTTAATGAGTGGTAAAAGTTTTAGTTATAGAGCGAGAGGATTAAAATTCTTTTAGTGATCGCGTATTCTAACCAACAACTAGGACTAAGTCACTTAAAAATATTCTTAAGAAATACATTGTTTTGCTGTTCATTTCAAACGGTAGTCAGTTCCAGAATTTGAAATATATGTTGTTGTCCAGTTTCTTCAATTCTCTTATTAAAGGGACCACAAAATATTTGAAATTTGACGCCGTTTAAATTCTTTAAACTGCTACTCGAGCCATTTTGCCATTGGTACTTTTATAGCTTTATAGGGCTTTTCCAACACTTCTGTTCAACTGTAAATGGATAAAAGTACTAATATCTGAAATAAACTTTCAAAATAGTGCATTCAGTGCGAATAAAAATCAAAACATACGACGATTTGAAAAGACTCCAAGCTGCTCTATACTAGCGTTTACAGCGAGCTTGTGAGTTTTTTGCTCAAACACTGGGCCATCAGTTCAAACTTCGCCATGATCATGTGAATTTGATTGGTCTCCCGCCTTTCAAACCATGTGACATCACACATATCAAATGAGCTTAATGAGTTTTCGCAGCTTTAGCGCTAAAATAGACATTTTGTCATCGTAAATTTAACGGAAAATTTATTTTTAAAACCAGTTACAAGTGTCTAAGCGGAAGTTATACGGATCAAACTTCAATTTTAGACAATTTAAACTAGTTTGAAGATTTCGCTTCAGTAGTTCTTTAAAGTAAAACCAAACTTGACAACAATATTTTTGGCATATCATGATGATTAGATTTGAGATGCAACCAAAAACTGCTCTGACTTAAAAATGATGGGTAAGTATATACATATAAATAAAATAAATATAAAATACGATACAAGCTTTTAAAACGGTTCCGGTTATATGGTAATAGTCTTATATCAGCACAAACATGCGCTATATTGGTTAATGCAGTTTAGCTAAAATGATTAATGAAATTCATAGCTCCAAACAGCATTGACATTTTCAATAGAGTGCGACTAGACGACGCCATAACATAGAGTTCAACAGTTCCACAGTGGGTTCAAACAGTTCAGCCAAGCAGAATCCAAGCCGGAGTTTTAAGAATTGTTATTATCTGGATGAGAGCAGTACAAACAGTACTAATTGACTAATGTTAAGCATTTTGTATGGTTTTTATTGTGTAAATAGACAGTCTAGTTAAGAGCGACGACCGAATATTACTAAGCTAAAAGAAGTGCGTTATTCTTGTTTATATTCGATAAATAAGGTCTTGTAAAAATTTAATTAGGTGCAAAAATATAGCAAATATCAAAAGAATGGAGAATATCGTATTCAGCAATAGCTTCAAATGGCATTGACATTTGTTGTAGGGTGCAGTAAAATGACGCCATAACAGCGACTTTCAAAGTTCGGTACAAAAGCAAGATACACTTATATTATTATCTGAGAGACGTTTAGACTACACGGCTATCTGAAATCAGTCAAATTTGTCAGTTTGTGGTCTTTGGATTATAATAAGACATCCAGCACATAAACAGTCATTCATTCTCGTGTTTGGCCCGTGGATAACCCAAGCTACTGCGAAGCCGGTAGCAGGCACATAGCAGGTAAGACTGAGTTGTCTAGATCTAAAACAATTTGGTTATGGCTTAATACAGCAATTCTTTTTGTCCAACATCTCGAACGGCCAAACCACAAAACAAGAAAACCTTTGATTTGTTAGAGTAAATTAATTACTTATACATCTCCTTTACTCTCGTCAGTTGCCAATCTCCCCAATAACACGGCAAAACTTGATAATCAAAGTTCCGAATTTGAAAACTGAATTACTTTAGAAAACCCGATAGAGTCTTAAAGATAAATTACACAATGCTGTTTAGACTATGATCCGTGACCCAAATTGATCTGCCGGTTTAAGTTATTTGAGTTTTCGTTATGCAGAATTTAAACAGATTATGAAAAAGAGCCATAGCGACGTTTCTAATATGTTAAAAAATTATATGTCTTGATTTCAGTTCTTTATTGTTCTTCTCTTCTTAATCACGGACACTGATAGCATCACCCGATTAGTAAATCCTGGTAACATTTTTTTTTCTTTCTATTCATTTCGCACATGTATCTCACAAGGATTGGTTTCTCATAGATGCAAAGTATTTATTATTTTGACAATAAGCCTGTATCCGTTCAGATCCTCAAGTATAGCTGATTCCTAAGTTGACTAAATAGACTAACAACCACCTGTTTTTTCCCGTTTTCCCCGAAATATTTTCAAACGATAGTTTCAGAAACATTTTCTGGATATCTTTTTTGTTTCTATTTTGTAAAGAAATATGTTTAAATAGACTTTTGTATCCCTATTTCAAAAATCTCAAAGAAACCTTCAAATGTTGTTATCTTTATAAAAACTTGAAAACCACTAAAATGGTAAATATTATTCTTTAGAATTTACATGACCTACTTACGATCTTAACTAAGATTGTAGTTCAGTTCAAGGGACTTCTTTTCTTCTTTCATGCCAGATGCCGATAACGTGTCGTGCCAACTATAGAGATGATAGCGAACTGTATTTAAACTAAAGTCGCTTTTCGTTTGACCGGTCCGGCCGGCCGAAAAGAATTGGTTCTGGCCAGTTTAAATGGAAAGGTCCAGGGTTAATCAGAAACAAGCAGTTAAGTTGAGACATTTTCCAAATCCTACTAGCACGCAGCAAAAACTTATAAGACGCGCGCGTACATTTTCCCCGCCACAACTCTCCAAATTCCCGCGCTTTTAATTAGCCGACCATAGCAGGAGACTGAACGGCGCTGATCCACGAGCAGGACCACTCTGGCCAGAACCAGTTTTGAGAACTCGTGCGTTCCATTTAAGAACTGGCCAGCCGTACCAGTCAAATGGAAAGCGATTTAAGTTTTGTTAAAGCTATTGGTTTGTTACATAAGATCTTTAGAAATTTAAAACTAAATTGGACAAAGAGATCGATCACACATATCTTTTCCACAATGGGATTCAAAAACGTCGTATCTAAAATTTCTAATAATACTCATAACAACCTCTTTTGTAACGTATCTTAAAGCTACACTTCGAGAGGAGTTTTGCCTTACGGTGCACTGCACGGCTAATTAAAATGATACAACCCCAGTAACACGTTGTGTTCCACTGCGAAGCATTATGTCCTTTATTTAATTTAGCAATTGTAACTTTTTTATTTGCTATTCAGCTATGGCTCTTGAATTAGTTCTCTTCTTACTTGGAATTCTTGGCAAATCTTCGCTTGCACTAAACGATAACAAGTGTCCTCGAGTTGGGTATCTCTGGTGGTCTCCAGGTAAGCATCACTCCAGTCTTCCTTGTACAAATAATCAGGTAAAACATTATAGAGATCTAACCAATTCAGTATTCACCTTCCTCTCGTCTGCTTTAAGGTGCAATTCTTGAAAACTATGTTGTGGAGATACATGACCGCCTTTCAGAAGAATATTGCCAAGCAATGTGCATGAAGAAACCAAACTGCTATTCGATCAACTTCAAGAACGATATGGCTCCAAGAAATTGTCAACTCAGCAATGCAACGCGAAAGATGTTCCCTCTTTCTTACAAAACCGAAACCTCAGACTGGACGTATTTTGAGTTCAGGGGTAAGAACGTTAAAAACGTGCACGGTTTCAGGCCAACAAACGTGACAACTAGCAAGAGTAGAATATTTAGAAGGAATTCGTATTTCATGGGCAGTACCACAAAAAAAAAACGATTGAGTGCAGCTGACATGAAACAATGAGATTGAATAAAATCTGTTTTCATTAAACATTCTGCCACTAATCCACCTCAATTGAAATATGACAAGTGTTTTAAAATATACAAAGCCCTTTCCATGGTGCTTTCTGTTTATCTTTTTTAGATACCTTTTTAAGTTATTCCGGATAAAGTTTTTAATAAGTAAATAGTTTCTTCAGCTCCATTTATAAAACATAACGAAAGGCATGACCTTTATAACAATTTTGTCAATTTAGCTAGGGTAACACTAGAAGACATACAGTGAAAACATAAATTTTTATAAACACAATTTGCAAAGGAAAAGTTCAAAGCTGACACGGATTTGTGCTAACGTTCGCTGTCGCTTCTTTTTCAAATTCCGTCAAGTTTTACTCGTTCTTACAGCATTTCAAGAGAACATGTGTAAAAATATTGATGCAACGCTATCAGGATATCGGTTCATGATTAAAAACATTCAAAAAACTTTAACTGATAAAATGTTTAAATGCAACACGAGAATGTTGCCTCTTTCTTACAAAACCGAAACCTCAGACTGGACGAATTTCGAGTTAATGGTAAGATCGTTATAAACTGGCACCGTTTCAGACGAACACTGAAACGTGACAACTAGAGTAGAATATATAGAAAAATTCCATACTCCATCAGGCAAAATGAGTAAAATTGATTAAAACAGTGCAAGGTAAAAGGTAAAATTAGCATAAAACGGATGAAATTAAATAATATACAACTTAAAGACAAAATGATAAAAAGGGACGAAGGTGTCAAAAAATTGTTTGTTTCAAAGGATGCTATGTATTGTCACTGGAGGGTTGATAAACTATTATCCAAACGTTGCAATGTGGTTAGTCAAATGAGTGTTTAGTTCAGAAATTCTCATTTGGGGTCTGGAAGCCAATTTAGTAACAATTCTGAAGAAAACTTCGGGATAAATCATCGGCCCAAGTTTGCTCAAATTCATCCAAAAGTTAGGGATTGACAGCAGATTTCGAAAAATTGAAAATTTGCCTCTCAATTTTGTAACGTCATCAGTTGAAAACAATATATGATAATCAGTCTCGAGAACCATTAGAGATCTCAACATACTGTTTTCACCGCTAAATGAGTCAGTTTATCCACTGAGATAGCAAAAAATTAACCAAAACTTTAGGTACTTCAACAATAAAATCGAAAAAGGCGCTTCAAAAAAGAGCATTTAATGAGAGGATAATTGGTTTTACTATCTGCATAGATCTGAGTGACTTGCAATAGTCTTTATTAAAATCTAGTTTTAATTGTGAAATTTTAGTAAGACCACATTCAACCGCCATGAAGTCAAGTCCCGCAGACGGTTGGGCCCTTCTAGGAAAACCAGTCTCGTTGAGGTGCTCTACCATTGCCAAACCTCCTGCTTATCACTTTGAGTTTTATCACCGCGGTAAGCTGTTGCACAAAGGAAACAGTAGCTTATACACAATTAACAGCGTAAAAGATTCTCACAGCGGGTTGTATCAGTGTGTTCCGTTCAATGTTGAGGGACGAGGGCAGGAAGGAAGACTCGAGATTAACGTAACAGGTGAAATTTTGAGTATGAATTATCACGAAATTGTAAAGTTCTTTTAAGATTATTTGAGGGCAAGATACAGAAGCAAAGCGATGTGGTTATACCATGGTAGTTGTTAATACAAGAAAGGAAAGTGTCGTTTATCGTAAATCTAAAAGCACTAGGTCTCCAGAGGCTTTCAGCCCTTCGTTTAATTGTTTGGTTTTATAACATTTTGACTCTAGAAGTCACGGGAGGACAGGCAATAGGGCTCGAAGTCTGCCACCCGGGACCTACGGTTTAACGTCCTTACCCGAGAAGATGCAAAGGTTTAACCGTTTGCAGATGTTAGAGCAAATGCAGCACCTTCTCCTCTGTTATTTCTAAGACCCTGAGTAAAGGTCCGGCACCGGGAATCACATCCGGGTCTCCCACACGACAGACTGGCGCCTTACCTACTGGGCTAACCAGGCAGCGGTTATTTGGCTGTGGTGATATGAATATTTAAAAGCAGCAGAATATGGACTGCATGTTTTTCAAAGTAAAAAACACTTTAATATTCAAACAATTCAAACTAAGACTACAATGTTTACAACTTTTCAAACAAACAAATGGCACTCTTTAAAATCACGGCGGCAAATCTTTATGTTTTGCTTCTTTATATATTGGTTTGTACAATTAATAGCAAGAATTTCGAGTACTGAAATTCAAGACGTGAGTACAACTTTTCAAAATGAATAAATGATTGAGAGAGTTTTTAACCTGCACGCTTGTAAGAATGTATGACGGTGGGATTTCTTACAGCAAAGCGAGTTTAGTGTGAGCCATTAATTAACATTGGAGAAATGAGTCAAACAACAAATCACTTCAGTTCAAGATACAAAAAAACCAGATGGCAGTTTGAGGTAAACTTGAACTGAAAGCTTCATTTTTACATTGAATGGTCGCTATTGATGACAGTCTTCAGACTTCATGGCTATTGGACCTATTTTGACTCCCATTCACCAAAACTCTCAAGCCTTACAGCCACAGACACATTTTATCCCACAATTGACTTTAAGCCCCAATCAGTTTCATGAAATTCAACAAGTTTCTATTCAAGAACATATAAATGTCACTACTGGCCAAAGCAGCCTTTCAAGCAAGGACATGGAACAATTGCAGTAGCTGTTCTTTCGATTTTCATTTCAAGTGTTTTTTGGTCATATTGAATTGTTGATCGATGTGATGATTCTTCAGCAATTGTAATTCACCTTTACCACGTTATTTTGGCAAGGAACGCCTTAGGCTGAGATTAACTCTTTGTATGAACTGAAAGTCGTTTTACTCTTATGCATCAATCACACGCATGAGCTCAGCAGAATGGACATGAGTCGCTAATTTTGGCGCGTACATAAATTAAAACAATTGCGAAAAGTCTTTCTTCTTGAAATCAACTTGTTTGTACTTGCTTCGCATCTCGGTGAATATTCTGCCACTATATTCATCTCGACTTCTGAGAATAATTGTTAAAAGTTCAGTGGGAATAGGGCTGGCCGGAAAACATACTCGAATGAAGGAATAGGTAGGTCCCCTGTACTACCAACAGATAACCTAAGCACATTTCCCTGGTCCAGGCATTTCTACTTGACTATATGTTCAACGTTTCAGATTCATTCCGTCTCCGATTTCCCGGACATAACATCAACGATTTCGTCAGGATCCCTAATTTGTTTAGACGACCACTGTCCGCTCTCACCGTGTGTTTATGGATGAAAACATCTGAAAAGCACCTTTCAGGAGTGCCGTTCAGCTACAGCGCTCAAGCACGAGGAGGTAGCGACGATGAAATTATGATACGCGATTATAGATACCCTCAGTTCATCCTAAAAGAGTGAGTGGTTAATACCTGCCCAATGTGAAATTTTTAGGTAACTTAACATTTTTAAGCCTATTGCGTTTTGTTGCAAGACCTAGTTGAATCAATGGAATGGCATAAAAGAAAACAGCCTCAAATCCAAGTGACGCTAATGAAATATGTATTATTAAAATACTGATCGAAATTCAGTCAAATTTAATTTTGTTATTAGTGCTCTGTATTTAAGCTTTAGAAGATATTTTTTGTGTTTCCATTCTGTTGGAAACACGCGGAATTGTTGGGAAAACGCGAGAAAAGGTTTGGATAACTAGCTGAAAGCGAATGATTCAAAATATTTTTGAGGTCTTTGAGTGTTCTCCCAACAATCCCAAGTGTTTCTAATGAAGTATCGAAACACGGGAGATATCTTCTAAAGCCTTTAAAAGATAATCACAACTGATGACGTCATTCATGATTTCTTACCAGATTTAGAAAATGGTATTCGGCCAATCAGAGCGCGTATTTTAATAAATTTATTTAATAAAGAATAATACAGACGATTCAAAGGTGGCTTCAATGAAAACAGCTGTTGAAAGCAAATGTTTTTGGTCAACATTTGGAGGTTGCATGTCTTAAAAGCTTTTGTATGTGTTGACCCTGAAATTGTTCAACTTTTGTTAACCTTTCTCTTATTGAAAAATATTAATTATTAGATGATTTGAGAGCAGTTTCCATGAAAAAAAACCCAAAAATCTGCAATCATATGATGAAGGCTTATCACAGTTGTTAAAATGCAACATCAAACCCAGTTTTTAATATCGTGTGACGTACCTCTTTGTTTTAAATTAAAGTTAAAAAGCTTAGTACACAAAAAAACTGATCTGTTCCTATTTTTAGCCAATCCCGCCATTCTAATGTGGTTGGTAATGACGGACAGTGGCACCATTTCTGTGGGACCTGGGAGAGCACAAAAGGTTTATGGGCTTTTTACAAGGACGGACAAACTGTGAATCAAGGGGAAAACTTTATCAAGAACAAAACACTGGTAGAGGGAGGTTACTTGGTCCTTGGACAAAACCAGAAGGTAGACGGGGGACTTTTTTCATGGACTGAGGCCTTCCTCGGTGATATGACGAACGTGAATGTGTGGAGCAGGGCTCTCTCCAAACACGAGATAACAACAATGAGCAAGTCATGCGTGAGAGGCCGAGGTGACGTCATGGAGTGGAGTGACGTAAGAGGCCATTACCATAGAGACGTTATAGAACTTCCTCTCCTTTCTTGCCCTTAGGGCGTTGTAGCATAATTGAGCTCTGCAAAAAATTTTATTTTGATGTTATGTACCTCTTAACAAAAACAATCAATGCAATAGATAGTCGAATTGTCATCGCACTCAGTCATCGCACTCTAAAAGTATTTGCTTAGAAACATTAATTGTCTTTTTAGGGCGGTATCAAGGATCCCATTCCCTTTAAGGAGAGAGAAATAGGTGTGAATCTACGCAAATAGAAAAGTAGTATTTCATTGAATAATGAAATAACTACATTTGAAGGTTATTAAAAACTTTTTTAAACGAATAGCTGCTTCTAACTTTTGTTATGTTTCTGTGTTATAACCGAAAGCTATACATGGAGTTAAAATGAAGTGGTTTACTCCAATAGGCTCTTTACAGCTAGGGGTCACGTGACCATATCAACCTTAAACCAAGCAGCAACGATAAAGTGGTATCCCGAAATGGAGACAGAAGGTTAACTTTAACTAAAAGCAAATTTTCAGCTTTTGACCTCAAATATGTAAGAAATAACTGAGCAACAGAAAATAGGATATTTTCTTAGGATTAGCAAACCTTGCTCTCAAGTACCATTTTCACATACATTTACTAAGAAAAACTTGATTTTATATTTGCTGTCATTTTTGAAGTACTTAACAACGAGACCAGAAACCCTGCCATCTAACTAATGTTAACCTGCTCTCTTGTCATAGCTAATTGATTTAAGGTAGGTGTGGTAACAAGACCTCCAACTGCAAAGAGCCTATTGGCTTTCGTCAACTATAGTCTTAGAAATATGCATCATCATCTATTTCAGTTAACAACTGCACGACCAATATTTCTGACAGTCATTACTTTTGATCACATTGGACACAATACACTTTCAGTAGATTTATTCCAAATCCCCTCTGGAAGAATTACTATACTTTCCCTTGTCCCCATAGATCATTATATAGAGTAAGTCATATTGCCTTTCTTAAAGCTCGTTTACAGGGCAAATTGAGATAAACAACTACTCAGCTGTTCGAGTGATTCGGCTAAGACCAGTTGATCGAAGTTGCTTTACCTAAAAAATCTGGTTGTACTTTTGAACATTACAGATATATACTTGTTTGTTTTGGATTTCGCCCAGCAAAGGTTGGGACAGAACGAGGCAAAATGCATATGAACACGTAATGCCTGTTCAGTGATACATGAAAATGGGGTGGAGTGCATTGGGAGGAAACTAGCTTGTTGAGAAACAGCGTGAAAATAAATGGACACTGTCACGTTGTGGTTGTTGTATCGAAACTCATTGTAAGTGTTTGCATTTGCATTCTCCGAAAATCTATTTTTTTTTTGCAACTGGAAACTCCGTCAATATGGAACTCAGTCTTCAGTTTGTTTCTGAGTGACAACAAATCTTGCTCCTAACTCAATTGTTTGGCAATTATCTTAAATTCTTTTTTTAAAAAGATTTGTTTTGGAACTTTTCAAACACAAAACACAAGAATATGTAAATTTCTAAAATTCTCTTCTTGGTTCAACAGATGTTAATGATATATTTCTTCGAGTCATAACGTTTTAACAGTATCCTTTTCAGTAACTCTTAGGCATTGTAGAACAAATATTTGAGATGTTACATTAAAATTTATCAAGGACAATTAAAGGCACTGAGCTTGAGAACCTGGTGTTATTAGAAATAAATAAGGAATTTTCCAAATTGGTATAATCTCCTAGTTGCCTACAGCCTGCTTTTTCAGCTTCTTGTGCACTAAATAAGCAAATTGCAAATGAATGATTGTTTGCAACAAGTTTAAAATGATCAAGACTTGCGAAAAAAACCAGACTGGATTCTGTGTTTATTTTCCGCCTTAAATACTAAGAATTGGCTGCCATGGATCAAGTCGATACTAGAGTAAGCCCGTTTTCACAGTTGTAAGAAGACCCCCGCAGAGATTACTATAGGATACAGAGATTACTATAGACTACTACTGGATACCGAGCAAACTAAAAGTCGGAAGGTTTTCTGGTGATTTCGCCACTCGTTTCATTTACATGAGTATCAAAATATACTTGTTATATTAGGCATCTGAGTACATGCTTAGATTAATATCAAGAGCAAAAAGAATTTAAAATACAGCGGCGTAGCAGCAGCAGTGTAACATGGGAGACGCTTTGAAAATAGTTTCTTTAGTTTCGATCACCGTTAATGTCTTGATTTCACTTCTTAGCATATAAATTTACCAACAAAAGGAATTAATCACACAAATATCGAACTGCAATCTTGCTTTAAAGCTTCTACTGACTATGCACTGCATCATAAAAAAGACTCGCAGAACTATTAATATGATCCAAGTAACATCCACGGGGGGTACGTAATCCCTATATTGTGGGGGTAGGTTGTGGGGGTAGGTCGTGGGGGTAGGTATTCCTGTCGTACTTTTTAGGGGATAGAATAGTCAGTCTAGTATTTTTAGCGGTTGTTAAAGGAAATCCTGTGTTAAACCAAGAGCCTGGTATTTTTTAGGGTCGCAAACGCCAATCTATTAGACTGCTTGCAGTCCATTGTTTCGGTAAACGTGCCTACTGATATGAAGTAAAAGACAAAAGTCTGCGCAACACGCAGGCAGTTAGCACCGACCCGCCAGCTATTTAAGGGAAAACTGTCAACCTTCAATTGGTATTTTCTAGGGTAAATTTCAAACCGAGAGGTATTTTTTAGGGCATTTGGGGAACTTTTCCGATGGTCATCCCTACTCTTTCAATCTCGAAGTGCTTCCCCGCCGGCTAACATCACTGACAGAGCGACAAAATAAGCAGAATTCAACATTTGCACATCCAAAAACATGCCTTTGAGGTTGGTTTATGTTGGTAAATCCCCTTTCAACTATTATTTATCTGTCTTCGTAGAAATCTATGGCCGTTATATTTACGATGCTAATCTTTCAATGGTCGATCTCATTGGAAAAATGAACTTTGATAACAAACTTTGTCCAGTGATGCTTCAACATAGCACAAGCAGGTGTTTGTCACCAGGGTCAGTATTTTTATTAGCAGCAGCTTGAGGAATCCGGCACGAATTCGAAAAAGGCACTGATATTGTTAGACCGCGGATATGGAGAAAAAATCCAAAAAGGAAAAATGCTTGAATTTGATACCAACTTTAGGGAAATCTTTTAAATATGATGAAGGCATGTAATAACTCTAATTTCGCATTTACTATCATATTGATATTATCTTTGTTGCAGGTTATACTGTAAGTTCAAAATTACATGACTTTGTTATCAGTTAACGTTCTATAAAAATCTTTACAGTTTTATTGTCAGTAAAACGTTTCAATTCAGTACAGAAACTGAAGGCGACATCAACAAGTTATCAAAGACACGTGATCTTTCCTTGAAGTTAGACGTCGCCTCCAAGCCTTCTAACTTCGAAGCTAAATGCTTCTCAATGCATCAAAGCCAACGACGATGGCAGAAAAAAAAACAGTTAATACAATAACTGCACGTGGGAATGCACCTCGCTCACTCACCTGCGCGTGCATTCCAACGTGCACAAGCTCAGTTTCGAAGATTTTACGACTACCAGACCGACCTACAGAAAATTTCGTCAATCTCGGTTAGGGAAGCCGCACATATCGATTTTGCCTACAGATACGTCAATTTTACGTTTGGGGGTGGGGAGGTTGGGGGAAATGATGTTCTCTGTGACACGTCGTGGGAAAAATCAATATTTTTGTTAAAAAAATTCCTGATTTTTTTGGAAATACCTTGGAAAGGGATTTGAAATAATTTTTGCCTTTAATATTCATCGGTCGTTTCTTGTGAATTTTTTTAAAACAATTATGTTGTCTATATAGTGGTCTGGGATCAGACAAGAGATTTTGTGCAGATTACATTGTGTTACTTACGCTTTGATAGCAGCTATTAAAGGCAGCGGTATAGCCATCAAAAACGTGAGAAAGCGGTGTCTGATAATCATGTCGCGTTTTTCGTGCCAAAATGTGAGTATTTGCTTGTGTGGTGTGATCCTTCGGTGCAAACATTCAATCCTTTAGTTCAAACATTCAATCCTTTAGTTCAAATATTCAATCCTTTAGTTCAAACATATTCTCTACTCTCCTTAAAGATTTTTACAATGTTTTCAGAACACAAAAACATCGATAGATATTTTTGACGTTTCTAAATAGGGGGTGGGAGGGTCTCGAGAGAAACGTAAAATTGACGTTTTTTCTGGGCAAAATCGATATGTGAGGCTTCCCTTAACTTAAAGAAAAACACTTTCATCGATTTTCTGTCTCAGACAAAAGAGAAAGCAAACGTAACTGGCCGCACGTGAACGTAATGGGAAAGCAAAAATGTCTTTTGGTAAGCCGTAGTCGATGTTGCTTTCCTAGCATCTCAAGCTCCCAAGTATTGTATTCAACACGATTTCGGTAATGGCACCTAAAACTAGACCCTAGCAGACAAACTGCGTAGCTCTCACTTCAGAATCAATATTTGTCGGAAACTTCTGCTCGCTGCTCAAGTTACACAACTCAAAGCTTAAATGAAATATTATTTAGGTTCCTAGCCAATGGATATAAGCTTGATGCGACCGACCATACACAAGCCAGTCATTCAGCCCTGAAGTAACAGGTACAGCGAAAACCTTAACTTGTTAATGATTATTTGTTATGACAAGATGCATTTCACAATATAAGAAGAAAGCTTTCAAAACTAAAACCATTTTTACTATTTTACTGACCACTTTATCGCTAAAAACCACCAAATCTTGTTGAGTACAGCCAAGACTAAAATTCAACAGTGCTGACTAGTTTCTATTGCTAAAAACCACCAAATCTTGTTGAGTACATCCAAGACTAAAATTCAACAGTGCTGACTAGTTTCTGTTGCTAAAAACCACCAAATCTTGTTGAGTACATCCAAGACTAAAATTCAACAGTGCTGACTAGTTTCTATTGCTAAAAAACACCAAATCTTGTTGAGTACAGCCAAGACTAAAATTCAACAGTGCTGACTAGTTTCTATTGCTAAAAACCACCAAATCTTGTTGAGTACATCCAAGACT
>JAOBRD020558786.1:0-16393 GCA_027575215.2 Hydrozoanthus sils | reverse complement strand
GTGGGGGGATGGGGTTTTTTCTTGGTGTATATGAGCAGGAATTTTTTTATGTCCCACAGCGTGCAAGAATTTATTTTACACAAAACACTAGTAGGGATTTGTTTTAAACTGCAAAGTTTTTTTCTTTCGTTATATGATGCAGGATATTTTTTAAGCAACAGTTGCTGCAGGACTTCTTTTTTTTTTACGAGATCTCGGCTTGTAGGGAATATTTTTTTAAAAAAGCCCCCCTCAAAGATCGGGGTTGGCCCCTAACGGCACTGTACAACATCCTTTAGACATGCAAATAAATCAAACTTAGAAATGTTATAGTGCTATGCGAGCTGTTGGTGTTCGACTGGGAATCCTAATCGTTCCTACGATTTTTGCAGTATAGATTTACGGCAAACAGTCGGGCTTCAGCAATCTGCCCATGCACGGACAGTAGGCACCATCGGTCGATGGGGTTCCTTATCGTGATTTACAAGTCTTGTGTATTAACAGTGTATATTAAACAAATTGCCGCAAAATTTATCATTTTTTAAAAAATAATTTGTAAAATGCGGTAAGTTTATTGAAAAACGATGCAGTAAACCGATATTGATTACATCACAAGTCTACATCTGCATGGCGTTTGAGGCAGCTGCCATGATGAAACCATGTCCATTATAATGATTCGACAAAAAAAAACCCTTTTTTCCCTATGGTGGTTGAACTTGAAATTAAAAACCTAATCTATTAAGATATCTTATTCCCCAACACACTTATCGTAAACAAGCGTACCAGGTTTACAGAAATATCTGATAAGAGAAATGTAAGTTTTCAGTTCTGAGCATGGCCATCGTCAGTAAAGCTTGTTCACTGAGATTTATATTACAATTGAGAAGCCGTGCTTGTGAAACTAAGTATTTTCTTTGTAACCTTTTCCGTTTTGCTGGTTTTATTATTGTCAGTGTGTTTTGATGCGGAGGACGGCAAAAACGATCAACGGAAATTCGACCGAGCTCAAGCAAAAACCACCAAAAAGAAAACATAGCATTAAATTGTCCTTTTGTGCAGGGAGTTTTGAAATCTTAAGCCAACAGAGCGCAACCATTTGAAGTTGCTTTGATTTTCTTTAAAAGATATTGCTTAAACGACACGATCAAAACAGTTGTTTATTAAAAGCATTTCTGTTTGAATTGACAGAAACGAAAGATATGACACTGCATACAAAACAATTATAAACTTGTCACATCGGTAAATGACCGATCGAAGTAAAACAAATTTGTATAAATTATTCCTTTTAAGATTTTTAGAGAAGCTCCGTTAGAGCCGGCTGTAGTTTGACAAGGTATTAAGCTTCATAACAATTTGCACAGTAATTGAAGAGCTTGTTAGCTACTTTTTAATGTTTTTCCTAAACTCATTTACGTCATAAAAACTGAAAGGCTTGGCCGTTTTGTTTTTCTCAGAGCTGCATCAGGTGCATGAAAACGCACGTTCATTTGAAGTAATGAAAAACAATATTTAAATCGCTTGGCTCATTCATTGTTGTTGTCAATCAAAATTGGTTGTGGAAACTCTGCATTTGGCGTGTTTGTTGGTTCTATAGCACATAAAGAGGAACATTTTACACTGACAACTAAAGGCAGTTGAGTGTTCAAATCCTCATAACTTACGACGTAAGTTTGCCGATTAGTTAAAAACTGAACCGACGCGTGTAACAAAAACTGGCATGCTCAAGATTGATTTCCAGACCTTTAGTGCCTGGTTATATTGATACAAGCGATTTATGGACAAATTCTGGACAAATACACTTCTTGTTCTTAGCGAGATTACTTTTTTTTGGGCTTACCTGGGAATTCCTTTGGTACAGCTGTAATTTCGCGTCACTAGATTTCGAGACCAGAGTTGTTTTTGTCCTGCTTTTTTGTGTTTGGTTGATATATAGGATATTGTTATGCAAAACATTTCAGTTATCATTTGTTTATTTCAAAATATTGTGTTTAAATGATAAGAAGTCGGCAGTATAAGAAGAAGTACAACAAAAACGAAAAAGTATTTAGCCAGAAGTTACAAATCAAAGATGCAAGATTAAGTTCAAAATATGCTGTAGGAAAAGTGAGTTCACACAACTTCGCGTTCTAGTTTTTGCCGTTGAAACAATTGAAATCCAGTCAAATGTTTGGATTTGGGAAATGCTGTTTGGGCATCAAACACCTTAAAATCTTAGCAGCAACTTTGCCTTAATATATCAAATAAGTCTGTTTGATTTTCTAAGTTTAAACTGTTGTTCCCAATCAATTAGTGACAAAGGTCAATTTATGCACCTAAAAAGGATTTGAGAATATTTTACTATGGTATAGTTGTGTAACAGTAGCCTCAGATAGATAATATACAAGAAATATTTTGCTTCTGTATTCAAAAGATTAATGTTGCCACAATGTTGCGCTTTTTAAAATGGCCACGTAAAGAATAATTAGGCAAAAATAGAAAAATTAGGTCCAGATATGAAAGAACAACAAAGTGTTATGATTAGAACAGACACATTGTAAAACAAAAGGAAGAGCCGGAAAAGCTATGAAGAGTCCGCATTGCCAAACATTTCGAGTAAGAACAATTATAAAATATTTTTGTATACGAGACTTGAGTCAACAAGAAAACCCATGAAAAATAAATGAAAATTGAAGTATTGAGTACTTTCCGAGCTTAATTGAGATCGAGCTTTTCTCGAAAAATCTAAGGAGTCATTTAGATATGCTTTTTATTAACGTTTTTTTCTTTCTTTTATTTCATGAGATTTGAAAAGAACTCGAAACCTGAATTCTATTCCCTGAAAAACGTTCTTTTTTTCTAGTCACATCCGTATGCGAAATAAAAGTTTATACACTCTTTTTTTTATAAGAACGTCGAATTTTCGTTTTCGTTCTTAATATTTTCGGGATATCAGCCTCAAATGTTAGTCTGCTATTATTTTTTGCAGCCAAATTAAAGGCGGAATTCAGCCTTCGATTTTATTTGTAATTTCCCTCCGGTTGAAATTTCACATGGGCTATTACAAATTATCCATGGCAACTAGTTCATCACGCGAGCAAAAATCAAGATGGCGTGTTTCCAAAATGAATTTTCGCACGCGAAGTCTTGAAAAACTAAAAAAAAGGAAAGCAATAATCCGTGATTTGTCTGCTAGATTATTAAAAGGTAATCGAATAAGTCCTTGAATATTAAAGTCCTTGCCAAATTTCGAAAAAAATCACGCGTCTTTTGGCCTAATTCGAATTAATTCTCCCAGAATTAGGCCAAAAGACGAGTGATTTTATTCGAAATTTGATAAGGCCTCATTCGATTACCTATAATAATACGAGTGGCCTCAGTAAACTCAGAATACTAGGCTTTGCCAGCGCTTTTACTCTTTCATTTACTTTATGCACACGTTTTTTTTAAAAATTAGAACCAGTAAATTTTGGCCGAGGCTTGTTGTTCTTAAGTTTTTGTATAATTTTAGTCTCTTTTATTATTTGAAAGATTGTTCTCGTTCTCAGTATGTTTAGCATTCATGTATATACGTTTTGGTATTATCATAAAACACGTGCGGCAAAGTTTTGATTTTCTTCTTTGCTCACTCAAGTCTTTCTAACTGCCTAAAGACCTGTAATGAAACGCCGCATGTAGTGACGTGATGTGATGTGTTTTTCAACAAAAACTTGCGGTTACATTTGCATCCGAAGCCGAGCTTCAATTGTTCTTAGCTTTTTCTAAGTTTTTAGGCAAATTTAATCTTAGCCTCGTTTTTATAAAATTGTTCTTATGAAAAAAGCATGTATTCAGTAGAAAACTAACAGTACACCTTTCTCATGCTAAGAACTTTTGCCCTTTTTTAAAGTTTTATTATTATTCTCGACTTTTCAGTAACCCCTTTCAGTTTGGCTCTCACCTGCTCATTCCGTCAACCGTAATCTTGTGTTGCGTGTAAAAGAACACTTCAAAAGTTGGAATGCACCTTGAATACGACTGAAAGCGCGCGCATTGTCGGTTACCAGCGTACGGTACACGATACAGCACGAGTTCAAACAACCCGCACTCAGATGTCCTATCGTGTTCGATATTGTTCTTTAAAGTCTGTTTTTTTCTTCGCAATTCTATCTGTAAAGAACTTGAGCAAATGGTACAAGACTCAACGAAAGCATCTGGTATGTTGAAAGCCTGTCAAATTTTCTCTTTCCTTACTACGTACTTTACTTTTTTTTATGAATCTGGCTTGAAAAATCGCAATGAAACCACACAGATCTAGAGTTAAGAAAATCTTGACGAACGTACTTTTGGAGGTAAATTTGTCAAAAGTTTTAGGCCTACTTCAAACACCGTATTTCAGCCGTATCGAATTTTAAAAAGTGAATTTGATCCGGTGCTATATTAACCGGCGATTCAAACACCGTTATTATTTGCATTATTTTCACCGAATTTAATTCGATATTTTTGAAATACGGTGTTTGAAGTAGGCCTTACTTTGAAACAAATCTCAATTTAATTTTGCAGTCTTTTCGGTAAATTCAATTGATTAACGTAAAAAGGGACAAGCAAATTGGACTGAGTAATTGCACAAATCTGACTTTTTCTTATGAAGAGTGTGCTTTAAATATCATTTGAGTTTCTAGTTTGACGAGAAAAAACACCAAGCAGAAAAATAAAGTGAAAACTTGCAAAACACGAAAAACACTTAAGACAGCATTCGGATAGAGAGCTCAGAAGACTTCTAACAAAACTAAGAAATAACGAGCACAGTTTACGAAAGGGCATACAAATGAAAGACTGGAAAGAGGAAGGAAGAGGACGCAGTGTATATACATACCAACGAGAATCAAAACGTGTGACAGAATAACGACTATTTAGGCTCACACCGGCGGAATTTTCGGTACTCTCGCACGGATAAAAATGGCACGGGTGCCAAGAATAAGATTACGGCCCGGAATGCTTTTCTTGACAAGTTTCAACCACGCTTAGACCAACTAAAAGGGTAGTCCGAGCTTGGGCGAACTCGTTGCGTTTATTACAAACACGGACGTAGACGAAAAGCAAGAAGAAGAAAAAGCTTGGTGACTAAAGAACCAACAGTTCAGGGTGATCAAAACAGTGAGAAAGTAAAGCATAAAGCTACAAAGCCTTTGTTATTGGCACCCGTGCAGTTTTTTGTCCGTGTCGTACCAAAGGTTCGGTTTAGTGTAAGCTTTATCTCGTAAACATATGTAAAAGCGTGTAGTGTCTCACAAAATGAGTGTATGTAATAACGTGCAATTAATACCTTTCAAGCTCGCAATATAATGTATGTTGTAGTTAATGCCTTCAGACTCGTAATATATTGTAATAACGTGTAATTAGTATATTTCAGGCTCGTAATATGTTATAACGTGTAAAGTTAATAACCTTTTAGGCTCTTGATACATTGTAATAACGTGTAATTAATTTTAAATATCTTTCAGGCTCGGCCAAAACCAAAGCCAAGACCAAAACGATCCCCACAAAATGCAGCATCCCGGCTGGCAATCGTGTCACCACTGCAAACAGCGCCACAAGTTTGGGTACAGTTTGTTATCACTCTTTTAGTTCTTCTCACTGTTTAACCTCGGCACAAACTATTGTTGGTTTTCACCAGACGTCACAGCGGCCATGTTGGTGTTCTTGAACAAAAGAATTCAATTAGTTCTTTTCTTTTGTTTAGGACACCAACAAATCCACTTCGTCTTTCGTGTCTCGAGGGAGTGTGTGAAAACCAAGAAGACTTGGAACCGAAAGAAGAGGTTTCTTCTTTTTCACACTTTAAGTTAAGCGGTTATCTAACAATCATGTTTAACGGCTTGTTACTTTCACTGAGCCTGAGACAAATGATTGTTTTAGTAAAATTACTCAGATGATTATCAGAGAGAAAAATAGCCATTGCCAAAAATTTGGGCAAAATTGCATTTGCTTTCATTTGCTCAGCCGCGCGTATCATTTCCACCCGCTGTTTCGTCTTTCGTTAACCAGCACAATTGCCGTAATTGTATAACCTCCAAAAAGATATATTCCGAACTTTGATGCAGCCTTACTGCGTTTCGGTTTAGCAGTTTCCTTCAGGGTGTTTCTCTTCTCAGTTCCGAATCATCCATAAAAAACATAGGGGAGCTATTTTGAAAATTTGTTCGTCTCACTGATGGCCACAATACACCAGCACGATACACGAGCGCAGCGGATCTCTATAAAAACCTGCGTTGGTTTTACTAAAACTTGATAACAAGAAAAGAGCATGAAAGTGCTGATCACTGAAAAGCTTTTTGCAAAACGTACATTCGTTGTGCATAGCATCACAATAGTTGTTATTAACAGTGTAAGCGATTGCCATAATTTGAAGTCTTAATATGCCTTAGAAACGTTTTCTAGTCATTTTCAAAAACTTCCAAAGATTTCCGAATATCTTCGAGGATTTTCCGAACACCTCCGAAGATCTTCCGAAAATTTTTGAAAATCATGAATGTTCTAGAAACGATTTAAACCAATTCCGTATTGTTTCAAGAGATTGCTAAAACTTTGAGACATCTCCGGCAGGAAACTTGGAATAAACGCTTTTTCGTGGGGCACCACGGAAACAAGATTTTTGCCCTCGACATCAAAAACAAGTAGCCGCATGGTTCCTCAGTAAAATTGATGATTAATTTCACTTGTGTTTTCAATATTTTCCTAATTTTGGAAAATCCTAAATTTTACTCGGCCCCGTGCGACCACCTATACTTAGTCTTCATTTAGCACAACAGGTTGCTATAGTAACCAATTTCCGAAACGATTCCTCTCAACAGATGAGCGACGTTTGCGCAAGCTCAAAGTATTCCTCAAAAGCATTTCTTTTAACGGAAGCGAAGGATTACGGTTCGAAACACTAAATGATTTGTACTTCGACGAAGTCCTTACAAACGAGGTTCCCTGTAGCGAACTGGACACGTGTGAGGAGTATAAATGCAACCCAACTCCGTTCATTGTAGCGAGTTGTTTCAACAGAACTCAGCTGGTTAAAGCCAATAAGCCAAACAAAGCTAGGGGAGGTTCGCGCCGAGCATCTACGGGGAAGAAAAACACGAATCCTCGGACAAAAGCAACCGAGCCATTGCTAACAAAACCCAGCAAGGAGAAGACTGTTCCTCAGAGCACCAAGAAGGCATCGGTGGACAACAAGAAAGAAATTGTCAAGGTATCTGAGAAAGACGAGAGAATTACTAAGCCTACAACCAGTACTGATAAAAACTCGAACAAGCCGAAACACAAGAGGCATTCTTCCAACGCCAAGTAACAAGAAAAAACTTTTAAACCCCAGAATCAAATGTTTTTAAGATTGTTTTTTAAATGTTTGTGTACACATTCACACTCTATTCTAGGTAAATAAAGAACTTTATCTATCTTGTTTAGAAACCTCTTTGATGTTTAGAAATAAGCCCCAAATAACACGTTCTCTGATTGGCTATACTAATCACGGGATGATGTCACAAACGCAAGGAAAAAATTTCAGAAAGACACTGTCCAACTATACCGATTTCGACTCAGTGTTGTGATATTTTCCTCAATTCTCATCTAAGAAAACGAAATGCTGATTTACTAACTCTAACGTCCCGAAAAACTGCAAGAAATATAAAATAAAGTGTTTTTATGTGGTGGACCCGTAAGTACAAAGTAGCTGTCATCGAGTAGTCACGAAGATTTAAAATACTCTACTTTCACTATTTTTAGGGATAGCGTCATTCATTATCATCTATTGTTTTGTGAGCCAACAGAAAATTTTGTTATGAAAAAAAAAACCACAAAAGTTGCGTTCAAATTACTGAAGATTGTTGCGTTTGAAAATCAGAAATGGCATTCACACCTCTCCCCTAGCAAAAGGCGCCTTCGGTGTTTAAAACATTATCCCAACTAATTTTATCCCGATTTTAAGTCCTCTGGAGGTTGAACAGTCTGGAAAGACGGACCAAGAGGTTATTTTCTAAAAGGAACAAAACGGTTTCGCTTTTCTTTCTAGACAATAACTGAGCAACAGAAAAAAACTTGCCACCTCGTTTCCCCTCAAAACCCAAGATTGTATTTTGGAAACAAACTGCTTTCTAAAATTCGGTATTTACACAGCCATTTGTCCTTTTTTGTCTAGAAGAATATAATATGCAAGGAAAAAAGAAGGAAAGAGTTAAATCTCGGGGTTTTTTTTATTTATTTATTGGGCTTGTGAGTGTTTTGTGTGTCACTATAATTGAGCATAGAAGTTAATATTGTTCCGTATAATTCCTTGTCATGATACTGTATCTCACATTGATCTGCTGAGTTTTGAGTTTTTTTGCCTCTATTTCAAGCTATAATGGTTATGGCAGACAAAACATAAACATTGTTTATAAATTACATTTGTAAATGAAATATGGTGTGAAATAGACAACACACTAGCAAATTTCTAAAAATACTAAAATCATGGGGATGGATTTGTTGATCCTTCAAAATCGGGTAGCCATGTCTTGACTCTCTTTCGCATCTCGGCCAGTCGTTTGTCTTTCTCTTTTTCGATTTTAACGAGCGGTATCAATTTCTTCCAGTAAATCATCGCTTGTTTCATTAATCGCCTACAAAAGAAAAAAAAAGCCGTTTTGTTCGTCCTTTTAACATTAACTCCCAATCTCACGTTTTTGTAACTGTGCCCTCCCCCGCAATATTTCTCACGTTTTTGTAACTCTGCCCCCCCCCCCCCATATTTGAACTCGTGCTAAGGCTCTGGTTCTGGAGTGAACATCGAACAGAAGCTTCAAAGAAAACGTCTTTTTGCACAAAGTAACGTAATAACAACCATTTAAAAATTGAATACTAAATAAAGAAGTGGTTTCTTAAAATTCCTTTGGATATCGACTCACAGTGAGTTTTAAACGCGAATTAACCTTGAATTTTTTTTCAGAATTTGTGGATGTTTTAAGCTTTAGTGTGGTAAATTGGTGGTTTTTGAAAGAAACTCGATCTTTTGGGAACTTTAGAGAAAATTTGGAAAATTAATTTTGAAGTAACACCTTCAGAATTTCAAAAATTCAGGGTTTTCTAGGGCTGTTTTTTGTTTTTTCCAAGGCTTTTCCAGGGCTCTTCAAAACCGAGAATGAAAATAATGTTTACAATTACCTTATAATAGTCGTGAAAATTCATATTGATTTAACTTAAATAACAACGAAATGCAAAACTTAAGTTTAAAATCTTGATTGTTACTTGAAACCAAAAAAAAGGCACTTTTGCCAAGCGTATTTCAAAGCCAGCAATTTCTTAACAGCAATAAAACCTCGTTAACTTGTTATCAAACCGAGCTATTCTGACCATAATTACTATTAGTATTACCAAAACAACCGATACCCAATATTTCGCGCGCTCTGATTGGCTCCAGTATCTCGCGATATCCATGCATGCTTATTTAGTCGACTTTGAGGCGGTAATCAAAATGGCGTCGCGTTTCCCGTCAGTTATAGACGAGGAAAAACATGTTGTAACGAAGAGCTATTCTAGCAAACATGAAGAGGGAAATAATACTTGCGTTTTTGGTTCTAATGATTACAAAGAAAATTCTTTCAAAATTTGCTAAAACCTACGGCAATCCTCTTTAAAAAAAACCCGAAGAATATAAAACTCAAATGTACACGAAGCACGCGTGCAAGAAAAAGAAAATAAAACGTGCTGTTTCTTTGAAAATGAAGTGCATTTTATCCCCATCTTCTGGTAAATATAAAAATAACTATCCCACTCAAGTTCGGTACCTAGTCATCTCCCCTTTTGGGGATAGTTGTTAAAGGGAACATGCACTCAAAATTATTTTCTTTTATGTTTAAGACCATCTGCTTAGGATTCCAGAAAAGGTAATTTTTAGGGCGTCTCATTGCCGTATCCATAAAGATAGTTTATAAAACGTGCAAGATGGACACTAAGGGAGCCGCCATATTTGCCCTTGCGATCTAATCCATATCACAATATCAAATTACAGTTTGTTATCGAAGAAATGCAAGCTTTTTGTTAATTTTCTCAAAAAAGAAAACATTTTTTATTTTACAGGATAATTTTATGAAAAACGCAAGCAATAAAAGAGTCCGAACAAGGCAAAAGAGCTGTTTTTACAGTTCCGTCATGTTATGATGTCAAACGTCAGTGCAACTGGCGGCCTTCATGGGGTTGACTAGTGCTGTCTCTACTTATTTTTGCAAGATATTAATAAAATTTGTTTCAGAATGTACATTTTTGGAAATGAAAATTGATTTTTCAAAACATATCAAAAATAATTTGGAGTGCAGGTTCCCTCGAACTATCATTATTATCAGTCCTAACCTTTGATTGTGTTGATCGGCTCTTCGTTCCTTCTCCCAGTATATGATCTGCTCATCTGTGACATAATTCATCCAGAGTCTCAGGTATTTCTTCTTGAGATAAGTTGAACAGTACTTCTCCGCCACACTCTCTATCCTCATCATGTGCTGACCATACTGATGCGGGAAGAACCACAGAACAGAAATCAGCACAACTCTTATCCTAGAAGTCGATTCTAATTCTCTAAACGCCATTTCGTGTTCTGCTTAAAATAAAGGTTTCTCTATAAGCTAAAAAAGACAAGTTTCCAATCGCAGACAATAAAACACTAAACACGGCCATAGATTGGTAAAGTTGTTGCTGTTGTTCACAATTGAGTATGACGACGACAATAATAATGATAAGGGCAGTGTAGATATATTGTAATGACAACAACGATGAAAATGATGGTAATGATAACGAAATGATGATGATGACGTTTATGACGGGGACGATAATAATGACGACGACGATTGTGGTGATGACGACAGGGATCGAATGATGATAACGACGATGATGACAGGAATGAAGATGGTGATGATAATGACAGCATCAAAATGATGATGATGATGACAACAATGATGGTGATGACGATGAAGATGATGGTGATAATAATGACAGCATTAAAATGATGATGCCAACGATAATGATGATGTTAATGACAAGGATGATGATGACAATGACAGTGACAACTGTGGTGGTGATGATGACTATGATGACGTGGATGAAGATGTTGAGAAGGATAGTGATTACAGGTAGGCCTGCGTTGGATATGATGCAGATGAAATTGTTATTGTAGTGAGGGTTAGTTGTTCGTTCCTATATTTATAACACTGAAAGTTAAAAACAACAGTTATCATTCAACCTTCCGCCATGACGTCCAGCTTCTTCTAAGCAGTATCCATCGGTTTAACAAGTCAGCGGCTTTCCCCCTCTGCTCTTTCTGCTCTTGAGTGTACTCCAGCCAAGGTAAGAAATAATGTTTCAACACACTGATGTTACGATACTCCAAAGCTCTCGACATGCTTTCATTTTGCATGCAAACCAGTCGTTTCCACGGAGCGAGTCCATACTTCCTCATTAGGGTTTTATTGTAGTGCTGACTTGCCATGGCGTTCAACTGCTTGATTTTCTCAATGCGTTGCTGTTTTGCAAGTTCTAGCTGAAAGAGATAACTTTTTCCAATGATAAACAACGAAAATACTTCACTACTAATACTTCACTATTTAATGTCATTTGCTGCCTTACTAGTATGGGATAATCAGAAATTCTAATAGGTTTCGAAACCTGCGATTTTACACCCTTATCCAAGAGATGCAGTGGACTAATCTAAGGTAACTTGGTTGGTTTGACAAAGTATCCCAATAGTCCAATTGAAAAGATCTTTGACGGCCTGCAGTTTAACACCCTTATCCGAGAAGACGCGGTGGACTAATCTAAGCTAACCCAGTTATTTTGCAAAGTATCCCGATAGCCCAATTGATAAGCTCGCCGAGGGCATGTGGGTTAACACCCTTATCCGAGAAGACGCAATGGACTAATCTAAGCTAACCCAGTCATTTTGCAAAGTATCCCGATAGCCCAATTCATAAGCTCGCCGAGGGCATGCGGGTTAACATCCTTATCTGAGAGGATGCCCTGGACTAATCTTTGTTTGACAAAGTAACCCGATAGCCCAATTGTTTAGGTCTCTGAGGGTCTACGGTTTCACGTCCTTCTTTGTTGGTGTTTTATCGAATAAGGGCAATAAGTCTCCCCAGAGGGAATGTTTGTCCTTGTTTTGCAAATCTGTGCAACCCTTTGCTTACGTTTCATCTAAGACTGACTCCCAAAGAGCTATCCTGACCTTGCAAATGAACTCAATATTACCTCTCTTAAAATTTGTTTTTCTTCTCTTTTCTTTCTCAAAAGTTCCTGCTTCTCTTTCAAAAGTTCCAGTTCCTGCTTTTCTTGCTGCAATTTAAGCTGAGCCTGTATGAGCGAGAAACTCTGTGTTAACATCCATGTAACTCGAGCACATTTCATGCACATTAAACTGCCTATAAGTAAATAACTTCAATCCACGATAACGCAAAAGATGGCGGCCATTACGATTACCCACAATTCCTTAGGCATAAACGTCTAACACTGCCCATAAAAACACATGGTGAGAATCAGTAAGCCTCTAATTTGACAAAGAAGGTGCTGTTAGTACAAGAGTTTTATGGATCTTCCCTGAGTTTCTTTCAGCGATGTAAGGTTCGCAATGCATTGTGGTAAAAAGTACAGCTGCCATCTTATCGAAATGATTAATTGCCGTTTTCTCATTACAAATGGACTTGTGTTGTATGTGCTATGTATGGAGAAGTTAGATGTTGATTAACTGGCTGGCGTTGAATGGTTTACAAACAACTTACTAGCTTTTCTTCTTCAGCCTTTCTTCTTTTTTCTTCTAAAACAGCTTTTCGCCGAGCTCTTTCCTTCGCTCTTTCTTCCATTGCTGATCAGGATAAAGTAACAAGTTAACAGTTTGTTTATTTTTTAAATGATTCCATATGGAAGTTTGCAACTTGGTTATAAAGTTAGAAAGAAAGTGCTCCAAAAGAAAAATGCTAAGAAAAAATTTTGAGTCACTCAACCTTTTTACATATCCGAGCAAAATTCGCACGTACATTACTCGATCTTCACATCAAACAAATTTTATATAAAAATATCTAAATTAGAAATACAAGAAAAAGCTCTTTCCGTAATCAGAGCAAAGGTATGGAATGAGCTACCAGCTTTATTAAGAGAACTAACAAAAAAACAACTCAAAAAGAGGCTTCACATTGCTCTAACGGAGATTTTGCAATCGTGCGATGATTACGTTGATATTAATCAAGAAAGCACAGCTCCATGGAAGCGACAAATTTGAATAACTTTTTTCCAATGAAAAACTGCTTCTACTTCGTTACAAGTTCGTTCCTTTTCTTTTGGTCATTTTGCTACAAAATACTTTATTCTTAAATTGGAATGTAAATAACATCAGTATTACCTTTTTCTCTTTTACAATGTACGTGTGATACTCTTGCGTTAATATATGCTGACTGATCCATCCCGATTGTAAATACTATCATTGATATTATGATAAAATTGAGTTGAAGTCACTGGCAAGAATTGAACCGACAACCTTCTGATTACCGGTTATTGGTATTTGTGACTCAGAATTTTTCTGAGCATTCATTTTGTAGAGCACTTTCTTTCCATGTTTGCCCCGGTCCCCGGCCCCTCCCCCTACTACGGCCCTGATATAATTTCCCGATTTTGAACTATTTAAATGTGGAAGGTGTAGAAAACAACCCATAAGGAGATAACGAGTTCCCACACCTTACCTTAGTTTTCAATGTCAAAAGAGTGGAGTGAAAGTGTCAAACAATTTAAACAAATGGACATTTTAGTGACTATGTATACAGTAAAAAAGGGAAATAGCATAAAAGCATGCTTCACATGAACGTGAATGAGATCGTGATGTGCAGAAAGTTCTTGCGATATATTCTTTAAACTCTTGTAAAATTTTATAAATAAAAGTGTAACTCGATAGCAATAACACACCTATTGTACTGATCAGTCACGTGATCTGCACTGGGTAAACAGAGAGAGCGGCAAACAGTAGCGACGCAAGAAGGTTACTTTGACAAAAATATTGCAATATTTGCTTCGTCTTTCAGGAATGAAATCGAAAAACACTTCAATGGCTATGGAAATGAACGTGAAACACATCCCAACCGTTTTTTTTGTTTACCTGAAGCAGGATATCTTTAAAACTTTTACATTTTGCTATTTTTCTTCCTTTGGGAAATTACGAAAGGGAAAATCATCTGCTGCCAACAACGTTGAGAAAAACTCAGGAATAATGGACCTTTGTGCATCATATTGCCTCTCTCGGTGTATTGTTTACCCAATTCAGAGACTATGACGTAAACAGCGGATTAGGACTATTGGCTGAGATGACCTAACAAAAATAAGAAATCAGCATGTTGGCTTAACACCCACATACACTGCTGGATCAACACGTTGAGCAGTAATCAGCGGGTTGCGGGTTTGATTCCTGATTCTTTCTGAGCATTCAACTTGAGCACTTTCTAAATCATCCAACATTTAACAAAACAAAACCAGTTTTGGATGTTTAACCTACCAAGATGAAGGGGCTTAGTTGCTGCTTTTGCGGATTTAACAACAGGAGCTCTCGATATCAATCTGTTAGAAGCAGTACTCCTTGAACTTGTACCCCCTGAATCAGCATAGTCAACAGCAGGACCACCTGACCACGCCTCCTCTCTCACGGTGCTAGATTCTGTTGTTCTGTTCATATTTTCTGCCGATAAGAATCTCTTGAGCTTTTTGTCTTTGTTATTTTCATTTCGTGCTGTATTTCCATTTGAAGCTTGTGAGTACAAGTTCTCCACACTATCAACCTCACTGTAGGTCCTCTGTCTGTGGGATCGAACCCTCCTCGACTGACTTCCGTCTGACGAAAAAAGGTTTTCCAGACGATCAACTTCTTTGAAAGTTCTTTGTTTCTCTTGAGCAAGGTTTACTGTTTTTTGTTTATTTGGTTTAGAGCAAACTTGATGGGGAGAAGTCCTCCCTTTAATAGTGTTGTTCTTCTCCTGGTCTACCCACGCTTGTTGGGTGTGTCGCAGTAAGTTTGTGCTGTCATTTGAAGTGTTTTGTGACACTGATGCAATGTTTCTTTTTCTTGAATCATCCTTTTTTCCAGCTTGCCGTCCAGGTTCACTGAACACATCATCCTAAAGATTTATTGACGGTAATTTGTTAAAAGCATTTATAGTCAACCCACTAGCTCTTCACTTCATTCATGTATTTTCTTGAAGTATGCTCCAATTCATCCCCCTTTTCCAGTAATTTGTCACTGCTGTAACTAATTCAGCTAGAAAATTGCTTGGACCCACCAGTTTGAAACAATATTTCCGACCATTATATGCCGATCTGATTTTTTTTCGTTTTATAATAATTTTAGAACGATAAAGCTTTTCAATTTTGAAGAATTGGTCAAAGCGCCTATGACATGAAACATTTTGTTGCGTCAGTGTAAATGAAGGACGTTCCGAGGTTAAAAAGTTTTGTCAAAATCTGTTTTGGGTCTTGAGATACACATGGTATTCAACTGATGACGTCATGTGTTGGACAGGCAAATTTTCAATTCTTTAAAACCTGCTGTCAACCCTTAACCTTTGGACGAAAATTAGAAACTGTTCTGAAGAATACCTTGAGATACATCATCAGCCCAAGTTTGACTTAAATTCAGTCAAAAGTTATGGATTTAGAAAATTGAAAATTTGTCTTCCAACAACTGACGTCAAAAACTATAATGTTAATATTTCAAGAACCGTAATAAATTTTGACAAATTTTTTTCACTGCTATTCTTCATTTAGCAAGGTTTATCCGCGAACGTAACAAAACATTTTATGCCATAGGCACTTTAAGATGTTGCCCGAGCTCTAAATCTTGGAACGTGGTTCGCCATCTACTGGCCTGCACTGAACGCGTACTTACAATTCTTCTAGCAGTATCAACACGAGGTTCTTGTGTGGTGTGACATTCATCATCCGACTCCACATCAACCAACCGAAGTTTACTGTTTATGCTGGCATTACCATCATTCATAGCGGGCTTACTCCACAACTTGTTGCTGGCTGCCGCCTTGAGAAGTGCTGCCATTTTCTCAGCTTTCTTCTGGTGCTCTTCCATCAACAGTTTCTTCTCCAGTGATTGCTGAACCCACCGCTGCCATGCGCAGAAACTACGGTGAAGAACGTGGCGGTGGTGAAAACCTGCAGCAAGTCTTTCTTTCCTTCAAGAGAACAAGATTGAAACTTTCTGTTTACAAGTGCATTCTAGTTACAATGATAACTGCCTTTTACTTTTTAACCACTGCATTAATGCGCCGCGAGAGTTATAATTTACGTTTGTTATTAGTATCATTAATATCATTATCATTATTATTATTATTATTATTATCATTATCATTATCATTATCATTATCATTATCATTATCATTATCATTATCATTATCATTATCATTAT
>JAOBRD020558678.1:0-16394 GCA_027575215.2 Hydrozoanthus sils | reverse complement strand
TCTAAACTTGCTCATTAATTTTCAACTAACACAAACTTTAAGACTACCTTTCAAGCAACCAGCGCCAATAATTAAAGGGACCACATGGGTCTGCAGCAGCTTTTAGCACTGGCATAAACTTAAGATCAAACAGCGACACAAAACAATATGGCCGACGCGCAGAATGCCGCGTGGAGCTATGGCTAGGGAGGCCAACCGCTGATCAGCTAAAAAAACGTGCTGGCGTGACAACCTTTTTGTTTGTCCCTACACGGGAAAACTCGCTCTTTTCGAGAGAAGCCTTCCGTTTAACAGGAACCGCGCCATGTTGTAATTAACTAGCTATCGGCCGCGAGCGAAGCCATTGAGATTTAATTTCTGAAGCAAAATTAGTAGTAAGTTCAGTCACCTCTGCAAATAGAAGCACATGATGTCCTTATTCAACCATGTCTAAGCCTAAGATCTTTATTGCTTACAAAAACAATATTACTTTTTACACAACCCTGTTAAGCCATGCATTGTAAATATGACAAACGTTAATCGGGAGTTGAGGTTGAATTACCATCAATTAAACAACGTTTATGCTCTATCTTCTACAAGATATAAACTCAGCTAGTTCATATTAACTTTCTTTGAAAATACATATTGCAGTATTTTAGTTCGTGTCAGTTCGATCTTATACAAGTTTATGCACGAATACAAATATCATTAATCTTGAACATTTCTTTTACTGCGATGTTTCGGTTTACAATACATTTATTATATTCACACTCACAATTTACAGGAGAAAGATGAAAATTACACTAAGAATTGAATGAAGTTATAAATGAGTGTTGGGACTCCAAAAGTAGTAAAAACTAATCGGGTTTGGAGTCCCAATATAATAGATAATTTACATTGTTTTCTATTTGACAGATATGAGGAAGACCATGCTTTTAGGAAGACCTCGTATGCATAAAACTCTTTTTTTTTAGAAACCTGATTGATGTTTGTCGCACCAGATGGATTGCTCGCATAGGAGGCCTTGACAGAATTGCTGAGCTTTTGCTTCCAGTAAGCCGAACATTGGATGACATCAGACTGAACAAAAGTGATGGGGGAGCTGTTAGAGCCGGAAAATGGAATGCGCACAGTCAAGATGAAGCACAGGCTTCGTTAAACTCAATCAATTTTCAGTTTATTGTTACACTTGTAATCGTCAAGTATATTTTGAATTATTCAAGTCCTGCTACCGTCAGGCTGTCATGAAATGGATTTATTAAGCGCTGAACAAGAAATTTCAACTCTGCGACAGGTGCTTGAGAACAAGCAAAGTAATATTGATGCTGGCGACGTTGGTGTCGAACCTTCCAAACCCAGAACTGTGCAACATCAAATCCACCGACCCAACTGCCCTGCGTCAACTCCACTTGATTTTTACCTCCTCAATCTTACGCGAACTTTCTTAGCTCAGCTTCAATCAAAATTTCCTCCTCAGGCTTACACCTGTTACAAAGTTCTGCAATTGTACTTTCTACCACGTTAAACAACCCTACCACTTGGAAAATAATTGTACAAGCATTCTTAGATTTCTACTCACAGGATATTCCCAACCCTTCTGGACTCTCCGCTGAACTCTATCTTTGGGAAAAACTTTGGGTTGAAAAGAGAAGAAAAGCAGAAAATATAACAGACAACGTTTCCGCGTCCATAAAGATAATTCACCGAGAATCTTTTCCGATTATTTTCACAATTCACCAAATCCTTCCGACAATTCCAGTAACTTCTTGTTCTTGTGAAAGATCCATTTCTTGTCTGCACTACCTCAAGAACTATCTCAGAAGCACAATGGGAGTTGGACTACTCATTTGCCTGGCGCTAATGCACCCTCTTGACTTAGAAAAAAATGTAGACGATTTTGCCTCTCTCCATCCCAGACGAATGAGAATGGCAAACGTTTTATCCGATCAAGACTAAAAATTTGAATGTCTTTGCGTAACAACTTTGCTTGTTTTTATTTATTATAACACATTAAACTTAAATCCTTTCTCTATATTGTAGCTGCAATAGATCGGCTCTTATTTTCGGCTTCCGGATATGAGACTTTGACTCTCCCCAGACAGGATACTAATCAATCGCAGGTTAGCCCACAGCAGAACTGGTTGTCAATTATACAGCAGCTGCAACAAATCGGGTAAAGTGTCTTGCTGAAGGACACGTGCATAGGTGGTCTGACCGGGGTCCTAGCTCGCAGGACAATTCAACGAAATTGTTTCAAGCGTAAGAATATATCACCTTTACTTTAATTTTTCTTTTAAATGAATTGCGACTGAGGGTCTGCTTAATTTCACGGTCGATAGAATTCCAAGTTAAAGGGCCTTGGTACCTCAGGCTAAATTTTCCATAATTTGTTCTTACTGCTGGGATATAATACGATGTTCTCGAAGAAAGCCGTGTATTATAATTATGGATTTTTGAGACCGACACAAAAGAATTTGCAAATGCAGAGGGTGTCAAATTTTGATGATGCTCGAACAAGAACATTGCTTTTTGTAGAAAAATTAGATCTGAAAATTTAAGTAACTTAAGTTCATAAAACAACAGGCTTGTATTTGCATCAAATCTGGAGAAGGTTATTGTCCTAATCGCTTTTTTTGTGAAGTAAGTATGCTTTCGAGATTTGTCGGATAAATACTTCCCCATGCGAGCAACCCATATATCAGGAAGGGATATATGATTGCATAATATTGCTTAATCAGTACAGATTGGCTAGAGTAATGTCGTATTTTTGATAAAATTCCCACACTTCGGGAGATCTTCTTAGACACCTCCCGAATATGAGATTTCTATATTAATTTCTCACCAATAAGCGCTCCTAAATATTTTACAAATTCTTTATGTTTCAAGGACCTCTGATTGACGCTTAGGTCAATGGGAGGTACCTCTTTTCGAGGGGTGTGAAAAATAACAAAGTTGGATTTTTCAACATTTAAGGATAACTTGTTTGTATTAAACCATTCGCTAACCTCACTTAAAGCTTTATTGGCACTAACTTTCAAATAATATACATTTTTATTGGAACGACACAAATTTGAGTCGTCTGGGAATAAGTGGAAGTCGCAAAGGGTTGGAGCAATTTTCGAAGTCATTGATATAAATTAGAAAAAGTAGAGGTCCTAGAACAGAGCATTGAGGAACACCACAACTGATTGTCCGGAAGTTTGACGTAGTAAGTCGTATCTTTCAAGCAACCAGCGCCAATAATCAAAGGTACTACAGGGGTCTGCAACAGCTTTTATCAATTCAACTTAAGATCAAACAGCGGCACAACACAATACGGCCGACACACGGAATACCGCGTGGAGCTGGGGCTAGGGAGGCCAACCGCTGACAAGCTAAACGAGGTGCTAGCGCAGCTTTTTTTGCCAAATACCAATGCTTTTGTTTTATAATCAAAAGTTTAAGTTTTAAAATTCAGTTATTATTGTTCTTAATATTCCTATTACATTATTCTTACTTTACATGGTGCGTCTGATCATAAACGTATGAAAAACATATCATGTAAATGGTAAAGGATAAGGTTAATTTATTACCGTAATCGCTCTAATTTATAAGTCCCCCCCCCTCTATTAAGCCCCCCGCCTAGAGCTACAACTTTTAAACAAGCCCTCCCTCTCTAGTAAGCTCCCCATCCCCCCTCCCAACGTAAAAAAGCTGAAGCTAAATACAAGGTGACCTGCATCGAAGATACATTTTGTCAACGGTTATAACTTTCTGTGCCAGTGAGGAACACAAAGGTCTTAGCTACTGTTAAACGTGTTTGGTAACCGTTCTTCGTGTTTTGTTTCTGTCTTTGGCTAATGACAATTTTTAAATAAGCCCCCCCCCCCTCTCTAACAAGCCCTCTTTAAAAACCCCACTTTCTGGAAGGTCCAAAGTTAAATAAACCCCCCATATGCTCTAAGCGCTTAACAAACATTAGAATAATCACAATATGCATATCCAGCGGCGTTTAGAAAAATATACAGAAATAAGGTAGTAGTACCATTAGCATCAAGAAAGACGTCCCCAGCACCAAAGTGTCTAGGTTGTTAATTTCAGATACATTTTCCAATCTACCAACATGAGTGAGCTATATTTAGCAATTTTTCCAAGAGTGCTTTTTGGATATGAGCTGGTAAATAAAGAGGTGTTTGGTGCCGAACTGTCTATAAATCATTTCATATCCAACCAGTAGGAACGGAATAATTGTTTTGTTAAATTTCTTGAGTTTCCCAAACCTTTCTAAAATGTATTCACAACCATATTTCAGTTTTACAAGAATACATGGTCAATTCGGTGCATGAGCTGATAACCGAGATTGAATGAACCAATGAGAACGCAAGAAACGCAATATTCGAGTTTGTTGAAAATTTAGTAAATGAATGTTATTAGGAACGTACCATCATTGTCGATCTCTTTATAGAAAAGAAGTTACTCTTCCAATAGTACCAGTTACCCCTTTGTACATGTGTATACTAACATTATGATGTTTGCCACTTCAATTGCAACTTAATCTATGTCCCGTTCTTCATTCACTACTCCGTCACAGAATCCGAGTTCCCCTAAAATCTGAACGCAAGGATGTGTGTCAGTGAACTGATAAAGGGCTCTGCAGTTCTTAGAGTTGGATAGAATAACAGTGGACACAGAGTATCAGGATTACACAGTAGTCTACGCGCTTGTTTGTCCCGCGTTGATAAATGGGGTTTTATACATTTACATATTTACCTGTATGTCCAATTTTTTTGCTCCATAACCGCAAATCATACAGCGTCTTGGTGCGCTGATTTTTACATATATTCTATTTTATATCTAAGACCAAAGACGACACGTACACCAAAATAATGTTCCAAAAGCAACATCTTTTTATTTTCATTTTTTTACACATATTTTATTTTTCTTCTTCCTTTTGCTCATCTTTCTTCTTTTCCTCCAATTGGACAACCCTTCCCATGAGATTTTTATCTTTCTTTATTTATCTTTCTAGTCTGTAATACAGCTCTCCAAAACCAAATATTGCTCCTTTCAGTTCCTTCGATTCCTGTTTGACATCTTCTACGTCGGACACAACCCTGCCAAAGCCTACATTCATGTTTCCCACCAACATTTGTTGTAAATTGCCTTGACCTTGAAGCTTGGTCAGCCGATCCCTCAAAGTCTTGACTTCTTCCGTCAGTTTTACTACTTGTCCTTCCATCTTTCTTCTTCCTCTCGTCCACGCGAATGCCCAAACTCTCTGCGACGCTCTTTTTTTATACTTGAGACCGAGTGACGCCATCACTCCTTATTTGGGTGAACGACCTGTGATAGGGAGTTGGGGGTATCCCTAACCAATCCCAGAGACCTTATGACGTCATTTCCTGTTTTCAGGTCTATATAAACCGAGCGCCACGTTCGAATCAGTCACTTTTGACTCGGTGATCAAGCAAGCAAGATCCAACTACCAAAGCAAGAAAGAAAATATGGACCAAGAGTTTATTCAAGCTCCCATGTAGAATCCAGAGCTCAACGACGTGTTGGACAACTTGGTGGGCGACATCGAGAGGGATTTGCAACCTTCTTTGTCGTTTGAGCTCCAACCGGTTCATCGACAGCAGAGCCGCCACCTTCACGTCGCCGAGGACCACTATCGGGCTCGCTTGGTTCAGCCCCGAGCTCTATGTCGTGGCGTGGAGAATGCCCCAGAAGAAGTCGTCCAAGCCCTCCATCGCGCCTTGTTAAACCTGATGGCGCGTCAAGACATTGCTGACTGGGACCGCATCCACTTCCATTTGTCCTCGTACTCTTTCCTGCGCGGTCGGTACAACGGGTGGAACATGACGGCGGGGGAATGGCGGGTCCATACCGAACGAGCTGAGGCAGTCTTGGTGAAACTCAGAACGTACTTGTAATTTGCGGTCGACGACACCTTAGACCTTACGTTTGTCCACGTTGCCATGCCAGAGGAAGGTCGCGGCCGCAAGAGAAAACACGTTCCCGGGAACAGCTCGTCAACAACCCTGCAATTCAACAAGAAATCGATCCTCGGGATTAGAAACAACGATTCCCTCTGCTGTGCTCGGGCGTTAGTGACGGCGCTGGCACGCAAGACCCTACCTCAAACACAGCATCATCCCTACGTTATAGGTCGACCCATCCAGCGAGCCCAAGCCTTGAAACTCAACCGTCAGGCTGGTTTGGATGTCACGCGAGGGTGTGGACTCGCCGAGCTCGTCCACTTTGCGAGGACAGACATGTTGAAAGGTTACCAAAACCTCGTGGTCGATGCTTCTCGGAGCTATCAGTGCTTCCGTTACGGTGAAGGCCCCGAACATCTGGCTCTCTTCCTCGATAACAAACACTACAACGTCATCACAAAACTTCCGGGTTTCTTCAACAAGAACCTCTTCTGTTCCTTCCGCCTGAAAGGCTACCACGACGAAGGACGACAAGCCTGTTCGGCCAACAAAGACTTTTGTGTCTTGTGCTGGCAAAAAAGATTTCCCGACTTCCTCGAGGCCAGGAAACAGCGGACGGACCGTTTTCCTCTGGTGTACTGTCCCGACTGCCACCGCGACTTTTACGGACCTATCTGTCTGGCAGCTCACCGCGAGAAGACCGTCGGACGAAAATCTGCTACGTCTACCACCCTCTCGATTTGTCGCACCAAACGGAAATGTCCTCAGTGCTTCAAACTGTTGAGAAAACCGAAAGAGATCGAACAGCATCGTTGCGGGCACGGTCGGTGCGTTGATTTGAGTTCCCATCAATGCTATGTTCAGACGGGAGCTCGAATCGAAGAACGAAAGCAGCGAAGGGCCCAACGACGCGGCTTGAAAAGACTCTTTTACACGACGCGGCTGATGTCGACGAGATGGTAGAGGCTTTGCGAGCCGACAGCATGGTAGACCTGTTCGACGAAGGTGATGGTAGGCCGCACAACCTCCTCACCTTCGACGCCGACCACGAGCCTGAGGACGAGGGCAATGGTGACCGCACAACTTCCTCGCCTTCGAAGACGACGACGAACCTCGGGAAGAAGGCGATGGTAGGCCGTACAACCTCCTCGTCTTCTTCGAGATGGAGGTGATGCAAGAAACGGATCAGCACGTCCCCAACGTCTTGGTCGCTCAGACCGAACAGGACCCGGAGCCGTGCCAGGTTTTCCGAGGAGCTACGTGTGTCACACAGTTCACCGAATGGCTGGACATACTCATCAGCGGAGACGACAACCGGTCCCTGATCGTCCTGCGCACGATTTCAAAGTCTACGACGGATACTTAGTGATGAAGGAGTACAGCCGCCAAAATAGAACAGTCCAGCAGATTAGGAACGGGGGCAAGATCCTGATGATGGAATTACATCGCATCCGCTTCATCGACTCCCGTTCCTTCTTTGGCAGCCTTTCCCAAGACTTTCGGTCTCACTGAACTGAAAAAGGGGTACTTTCCCCATTTATTCAATACCTTGGACCATCAAGAGTACGTGGGACCCCTACCGCCCAAAGATACCTATGGCAATAAGACGCTGTCCCTCCAAGCCAAGAGAGAGTTAGACCAGTGGTATGAAGGTCAGGTCGCCCAGAAAGTCACGTTCGACTTGCGGTACGAGCTGCTCGAGTACTGCAAGTCGGACGTCAAGCTTCTCGAGGAGGGCTGCCTGACCTTTAAGGAGGCCTTCGAAAGCGTGGCAGGCTTCAACCCGTCAAGATCAACATTGACGCCCCCTGCAGTTTAGACCTTCGTAAGAACCAACTGGTCCCCAACACCATCGCATTGGAACCCCAGCACGGATGGCGTCGATCCCCGAACCACTCCCACGCCAGTCTGGAGTGGTTGCGGTGGGTGGAATATTCCAAGGGTATCGTCCTCGACCACGCTCGGAGTGGAGGAGAACACCGTGTCCCGGGCACCCGTTACAGCGTGGAAGGCTACGATCCCGTCACCCCACACCGTCTCCGAATTCCATTTGTGTCTGTGGCACGGTTGTCCCACCCATTACCCCAACCGGGGAGAGACGTCCGTTCACCTCCATGGACGGCCGATGCCTACCGGGAGACGAAGCAAAAGATGGTGATGTTGAGACAGAAGGATACAACGTCGTCGAGATGTGGGAGTGCCGTTGGACCGAGCTGAAGACCGACGAGACTGTACGGACGGTGGTGGAGGGGTTGAACCTCCAACCGCCCCTTCAACCGCGGGACGCCTTCTTCGGCGGTCGAACCAATGCTGTCACCCTGTACAAGCATTGGGACTCAGAGGAGGAGATCGACTATTACGATTTTACCAGCCTTTACCCATGGATCAACAAGAACTCTGAGTACCCCATCGGCCATCCCACCATCTACTACGACCCAGCCTGCACCGACCTGTCGACGTACTTTGGTCTCGTCAAAGTCACCGTGTTGCAGCCTCGGAACTTGTACCATCCATTTCTCCTTTACCAGTACGCAGACAAGCTGACCTTCCCCCTCTGTCGTCGCTGCGTGGAGACCAAATTCGACCTTCCCCTCCACGACAAGTCCTGGACCTGTTCTCACTCGTCCGCTGAACGTCATCTGGTGGGAACGTGGTGCACCCCCGAACTGGAAGAAGCCATCCGTCAAGGTTACGAGATCTTGACCGTCCACGAAGTCTGGCACTTCGAACGCCGAACAACGGGCTTGTTTGCCGACTACGTGAACGCTTGGCTGAAGATCAAAGTGGAAGCCAGCGGATGGCCTTCCTGGTGCACCACTCCCGAGTCCAAACAGAAGTACGTGGACGACTTCGAGGAGAAGGAAGGGATTCGGTTGGACTCCGCCAACTCAATTTTTCTACGGCACACCTTATCGAAAAACCATATTGCTTTAAAGGGAGTCAAATACTGCCCTTATAAATTTTCCCATAACTAATTAAGTTCTCCTCAACCAGAGATGCTAGATCGCTAGAAAGAAGAAGTAGAGACACAAATAGACACAAATATTTGATCGATGTTTACTGAGTTTTTTAAAAGTTTTCTAACAATATGGACAAACCTTTTGCTGGAATAAGCAAAATTAAAATCAATAAGTCAAGTTGCACAGTTAGAGACAGACAATACAAAACGAAATCAAAAGTGTGATGGAAACTATTTTATATACAATATCTTTGCAGGAATAGTTCATGATTTTACCTTAACCATTTTTAGATAGGAATTTTTGTGAATTTGAAAGTTGGCATAGCTCACACCAAGTTCCTTATGTCTACCAAAGTTCTTAATCTGAACAACTTTCTTCGTTTCTGAAATTGCGAGGCTTGTCACAAGCGACATGACTAGTAGCAACTGTATTCTGACTAAAAACGCGTTATCGCTGCTTCTACGCCTGAACTGAGACTTATAAAGTAGATGCTCATTGAAGTAACGTATCAATAGGCAATTTGAAAAAATGGTTCAGATTATATTGCAATTGTAGTCCAATTGACAGATAAGTGAAATTGGAAATTGACAACGTAAATAATTAAGGGGAAGTTATGTATATTTCCAATTTATGATGTTCACGGATTTTTTTCAGCTTAACGAGAAAAAATGATTCAAGAAGTTTTTAATCTCTTGGATTACTTTGCTGTCTTAATTATTGTGAAACAAGAGCAGCTTTCGGTTTTTAGGTTTGGTAGTGTTAAGTTCGCCTTTGAAAAATTAAAACATTGTTTTTGAGTAAACCAATGTTTCGTTAAAACAAGAGCAGAAGGTTCGCAGTTCTATAAGAGCTGTTTTAGAGTAACCTAGCGTTTTTTTTTGCAACCTAAAGCAATAAAGGAGCAAGCTGTAATTTTTTTGCTCCCCGGATCATAAAGATTTACTTTATAATTATATTTTATTTATAACTATTGTGCCACGGAGTAATGTAAAATGGCTATAGTGGTTTAGGAATCAATGCCATAAGGAAAATTTACAGAACTTTGTTTAAACAAAGGTTATAAAACGTTGATCTACAATGCTATCCTTGGTCTTTTTACTTCAAAAGTAGGAAAAAGGATAAAATGAAGGAAATTTTTAAAGATAAAACTTAAGCAAGGAAAATTTTCAGAAGTATACTGAAAAGACACGAAACGGAAAAAGCTATCAAGTCACCAGAAAGTCAAACCCCAAACGAGCTCGAGTGCAGCATTCGCGCTCGAGACTAAACCCAAACTAAACCAAAGCATCTAAGGCCACTTAAAAAATATATTCCGGTTAATCATCAGCCTGGCCACGCACTGAATTTTGCAAGCGCATCGACTTTTTTTTTGTTATAAATGTACGAGAAGATGAACACATCGTGCTTATCAAAGAGTACACTGAAAATATACACTATTAGTATATACAAACCTTAAATGGCGAAATTTGATTGGTTCGCTATCTCGGACTATTGAGCATTATCCACTTGGGACAATGTTTGTGTAAAAATGGGGGCGGAAAATTCCCACTTTGCAACTGTTACATACGTTGCAGTTTTGCAAATATAGATAACTGAGATTCCAGAAAACACCATAAAAGCAACAAAACATGCACTGCATGCTTTCAAAGTAAAAAAAACTTATATTCGAACAATTCAAACTAAAACAACAATGACAATGTTTACAACTTTTCAAACAAACAAACTATGCTCTTTAAAATCACGGCGGCAAATCAATGTTTATGCTTTGTTTCTTTATATATTCGTTTGCACAATAGAATTTCGAGTAAAAATTTCAAGAGATGAGTATAACACTTCAAAATGAATAAATGTTTGAGAAAGTTTTACCAGTCTGCTCGTAAGCATGTATGACGGTGGTTTTTTACAGCAAAATGAGTTTGGTGTCGATAAGTTCCACTAGTGATCACCTCTTAAGAGATGAGCCATTAATTGATATTGGAGAAATGATTCAAACAACAAAACACTTCAGCTCAAGATGCAAAAAACCGCTGTCTCAAGGTTCGCAGTTTGAGGCCACAAAAGAGTTGAATGCATGATTTCTTTCATTGAACGATCGGCTGATCGACCTTCGAGCAGTTTGTTGCAATGTCTCAAACTTCACCGGTACTGTGACTCTCACTCACCAAAACTCTCTTGAAATCACCTTGTTTGTATATACTTAAACAATTATTCTCTTCAGTCTCGGTGAATAGTAGCTTTAATAATATTCACCTCGACTTCTGAGAATAATTGTTAATTAATAGCTTGTATTTTATTGTGGATCGTGGTATATCTAAGTTTGGTAGTTAGTGATAGCTCACAAAAGTATTAATCCTAAAAAAACAGTGTTCACTGAAGTTTGGGCAAATTTTGATGATAAAACGGAATATAGTTTTAGATGGCCTGAAGACAAACACTTAAACTTCGACCTATGAAGCAAAAACTCATGTACGACATTTACAGGTCAACTTTAATAAACTTAGGTGAGTTAATAAATGGGTTCATACAGTGTTTCCCTCTGCGAAAACTGGGAAAAAACCTTGAATGTATTAACATACGATAGCCCATAAGGGACACGGCTGCGCCCCAAGACAAAGTGCGTTCACACCAAAATTATTGATTTTCTTCGTGTAAGTAATCATACGCACCCTTTCAAAACCAAATTTTTCCTAAAAAATGGCTGCTGCTTAGAAATCAAGTTCCACCGTAAAAACTACCACACAAATGGAGTAATGTAAAATGGTTATAGTGGTTTAGCAATCCATGCTATAAAGAAAATTTACAGAACCATAATTGTTTAAACAAAAGTTTAAATGTTGGTCTACAATGCTATCCTTGGTCTTTTTGCTTCAAAAGCAAGAAAAGTGATAAAGAGAAGGAAATTGTTAAAGATATAACTTAAGCAGAGAGTATTTTTAGAAGTATTCTGGAAAGCCACGAAACGGAAAAAGTTATCAAGTCACCAGAAAGTCAAAACCCCAATTAACGAGCTCGAGTGCAGCACTCGCGAGAGTAAAGCCAAATTTAACCAAAACATTTAAGGCCACTTGAAAAAAAAAATTCCCGTTAATCATCAGCCCGCGCACTGCATTGACCTTTTTCTTATTTTTAAATGTAAGAGAACAAGAACATAATGTATTTAGTATTCATTTTTCAGTATTCATTTATTTGACATTGATTTACATTGTGATATTCTATATTCCATTTACTAACACTTAAATGGCAAGGATGTCTGATGGGAAGCCTGTGGCTTATTTTCAAGAAATCAGAAACCCTCAGTCTAATTCCGTTACATTCTAGAATAGTTGAGAAGATGGTTACACAATTTGTATTAACTTAGTACAGTATATATTACATACAATTTGTTATAAAAGCCATAAACAGCTATACTTGAGTTCTTGTTCGAGAAAAACCATGTGTAATTCTGTTTTAAAATTTATACAATTACATAATTTGCTTAAAAACGCCAAAAAAATTCTACTTGAATTGTCGTTCGTGTAGAACTTTAGGAACTTAGTTAATTGTACAAGGAAACAAAGTACAATTTCAATTTCTTAGAAAATGTAGTGTACGTTGAACAACTTTTGATGTTTTCTGGGATTGAGTTATAGATTTTGGGACCTTTATATCGAAGAGAAAATTTTCTAAGTTTAGTTCTAGTCTTAGGAAGATGAAATAAGTCTTTTGATCTGGTATTGTAGGTGTGAAACTGGTTGTTATGGACACAAAAATTGCAAAATGTTTTGGCAGAGATTTTCGACAAAGAGAGAACAAAAATTGACATGTTTGTAACTTCAGAGTATCGTGAAACTTTAGAAGAGACATATTCTTAAAAAGGGGGTTTGTATGAGCATCGTATTCGGTTTTTTTTGCAAGTCTAATAATTTGTTTCTGTAGTATAACTAATCTGGAAAGATTTGTAGGATAAGTACTTGCCCAGACTAAATTACAATATTGGAAATAAGGATACATCATAGAATAATATAGAGTAAAAATGAATGATTTGGTGAGAAAAAACTACATCTACGAATGATGCCAATAGATTTTGATATTTAGTTAGCAACAAGTGCCACGTGAGATTTCCAAGTTAAATGTTCATCAATTATAATATACTGTTTCTTTAACTTGCTTAATTTCTTTGTTATCGTCAACAGTGATTCGAAATGTTTGGCGTATCTTTTTTGTCGCAGTTTAAAGAGAACGAATTTCGTTTTGTCAATATTGAGAGAGAGTTTGTTTACCTTAAGCCGCTTAGAAAACTTTGAAATTTCTTGGTTTACAATATTCAAAAGACAAGAAGGATCCTTATGTGAAAAAAAAAAACGTTTGTGTCGTCTGCAAAAAGAATAACTTTTGCTAAGGAAGAAACATTACATATATCTTTTATATAAATAAGAAACAATAACGGGCCTAAGATTGATCCTTGTGGAATCCAACAGGTGATTGGTCTCAGTTCAGAGACATAATTTTTTAAATTGAACAAATTGTTGTCTATTGGATAAATATTTTTTAATCCAGGCAAGTGGTAGTCCACGAACATCGTAATGCTCTAGTTTTGAGAACAGGATTTCATAATTTATCGTGTCAAAGGCTTTTGAAAGATCACAAAAAACACCAATCGCAACTTCTCTATTATCTAGTGAACAAGATATTTTGTAATATAAATCAATTAGAGCATAAAAAGTCGAGTATCCCTTTCTAAAGCCATACTGGTCACTTGATACAATATTAAATTTATCTAAATAGCTAGCTAGTCGACTGTAAAATGCTTTCCATTAATTTTTGAAAATGCTGGCAGAACAGAGATTGGTCTGTAATTGCCAAAAGCGGATTTATCACCAGATTTGAATAAAGGTATAATACGAGATACCTTAAAATTCCTGAGGTAAATGACAAATTAATTATATGTGTTAGAGGTTATCAAAGAGTACACTGAAAATATACATAACTAATATATTACATTTTATAGTATAACTAAGTTTGGTAGTTAGTGGTAGCTCACAAAAGTATTAATCCTAAAAAGAAAAACTAGTCCTCACTGAATTTTGGAAAAATTTTGGTGATAATATTTTAAGGATATGCTTATAAGGGGCCTAAAGACAAGAACTAACAAACTCTAAAACAACTAATAAAAAAACCTTAAATTATTGTGGAAGCTATAAACGTATACCATTTAAGTAGTATTTCGTGTGGATTTCTGAAAAATGTTATTTGAGATCAACCGGGGGGAGAGGGGGTGGGGCAGAAAGCGCCAGTGGCCTATAGCTCTGAACGATAAAAGATATTAAAAGAGAAGACATTTTATGTAGTTTGGATGAGGTGAAACGTTAGTGTGACGTTTATGACGTCATAGTTTCGAAAAACTCACTTTCTCACCATCCATTTATTCAAAACTTATTTTTTGTGGAAATGAAACAGTCCATAGACATCTTATGTTTTCTTTTCATTGTGGCTGTGATATTTTCTTTTTTAGTTTATTGCGTTTGAAGGAGGGAGCCGAGATGGAGCTCTGTGAGAATGTACATTATTTTGTATGAATTCAAACATTTTTAACTTTCGATGGCGTTGTTGTGCAATACCTATGACGTCAGAAATTTATTAGATATCGATTAAATTCTTTAACATAGAATACATAAGCTAAAAATGTTGCTTCAGTTATGTTCTCATTTGTGAAAGTGTATACGTTAAAGGTGTGTATACCAAAAAAGAAAAAAAACCCGGAAAAACGGTTACTATGGTAACAGCAGACTAACTGACTACAAAAATTTATCATATTTCTGTTCCCTAATAAATTTGAGGAATTAATAAAATTTGTAGACAATCGGACGAATTCTTAGGTAAGGGTGACACTTTGAAATCGGCGCGGCACTTTCTACTCCAACCCCTCTCCCTCCCCCCGTCAACTGGATAGGGTTACACTGATGTTTGTGTTAAACTGATTTTTTAAACAAACAAATTTTGATTTTACAAATCCCGACGACAGCTCAGCATACTTCCTACAATAATCTGTTTGACAAATCCTTTTTTGAACATATCAGTACTGGTTACAATTGACAAACTTTGGAACGTTTCAGATTAAATTTAAAAACGATTTGTAGTTTAATTGCTCTTTTTCATTAACCTAAAGGAATTGTTTCATTAATGCTGATGAAAAATACAATGAAAACCATGATTAATAGCATCAAAAGTAAAAACAACAACCAAACAGCAAATAAAAAGTTTTAAAAGTTCTAAAACCCGTATAAATGTGTTTTTTGTCTACAAAATGGAAATTTAACTAATGCTTGACTTATTTGTAATATTTTATTAAGTGTTGTGTAATAATTAGACTGTCACTACTCCAATAGTACCAGTTTATCACTTTGTTCAAGAGTGTGTTGATGTTACTAGGAACGTATCATCATTGTTGATCTCTTTAAAGAGAGGCTACCCTTCCAGTGGTACCAGTTTATCCCTTTGTACATGTGTATATCAATATTATTAGGAACGTATCATCATTGTCGATCTCTTCATAGAGAGGTAGTTATTCTTCCAGTGGTACCAGTTTATCCCTTTGGTGATATGTTTATTACCCAGATACCGACCGTTGAGGTTGGACTGATGGCAGCCCTGGTACCACCAGGCGCCTGTGTACCTCTGAGCACAGTTACCACCGCCCTGATCGTTATCCTGGTCTTTAGTGCTAAAGTACATTCCGTTATGAATAGCTAACGAGTCACCTGCTGTACCTGAGTAGGAGTCCACGGTCAGTCGATACTTGTTACTTTCATCATCCATTCTAAAACTACCATATTTAGCGTACGCTGTATTTCTGCTCCAGTCCTCAACATCCACTCGGAGCATTGTGGTCCTGCTAGCAGTTAGTCGATGAATTTTGTCGTTCCCCAACCAGAATTCACCAGTCAGTGAACCGAACCCGTTCTTGTACTCTGTCCATCCCCGATAAAAATCAGCGGACCCATCGCTCCTTCGCTGTATCACTGTCCACCCCCCTCCATCAGTGTCCATGTCACAGAACACTTTAAACGTTCCTCGTCCGTCAGGGTCGATGGTGTAAACTCCAGAACTCAGTACACCAGATGTTCTGATCGCTTTACAGTCTTAGAAGAAAATAGTGAAATTAATAATAATTGCAATAATATAAAAGTACAAAGTGTAAGAAACGGCGACGAAAAGGTGAAATTACACAAGTTATATATATGCATATATTAACTATAGTTGGGATTGAAAATGAAAACCATTTCAGAATTACTGGTTTAGTTAGCGAATAAAGTTACAAGTACAGTTGCGAAAATTCTCTACAGTTTGTGTACCACTGGACTGTTTGATAATAAGTTTGCATGTTTAGCACGGTCTCTTCTGGAGTCCAAGATGTGAGAGGTAGTTCACCTACGTTTTCGATTGTATCTGAAGGTATATTTTCAGTCACAAGGGATACGGAAGCATCTGCTTCACTAATGTCAATCATCTTTCCTTTGACATTAAAAGCTCCCCTTCGTTAAAACTTCTTTCATTCGAA
>JAOBRD020558569.1:0-16395 GCA_027575215.2 Hydrozoanthus sils | reverse complement strand
TGAATTTTTTGAGATAAAAAAGATTGTCTCTGCTTCATGCCTCGTGCTACGTCATATGCCTCCTGTACGTCATCATTACACGCTTCAAGTCTAGAAAATGTAACAGGAACGACGAGAAAAGGTTTTATTTTGGAAAATTACTATTATTAAAGGATTTTACTTTTCATCTGGAACTTAAAAAAATAAGCTTGATTGGGACTTTAAAAACACCAGTAGTTTCGCGCTCAACAGACAGTGAGTAGGTTAGCCAATCAGATTGCAGCATTCGTGATAGTGTGCTAGTTTGTTTCCATAATATGTATTTATAATGATATACTTACACAATATACTTCGTCTCATATTTCCTTCAGGGTGGATGCTCTGTCGCCATCAAGAGTGAAAGGATCAAATGCATACATTTTATTCTATGAAAAAGAATATCGAGTCTAGTTCTTGGTTGCACAAGTATTTTAAGCTATTTTCAGACTGAAATATTTTGAATTTGAAACTCACTTTGAAAGTTACTTTTAGTTGTTGGCACAACTGAAAAATGCCCGTGGCATGTTTTTTAAATTATTGTACATCAATTTTTAACGAGTGTGTATTTTTATCTCTTTTTTATTGAGGTGCAAATATTATATGATGATTAATACTGATAATAATGATATTTTGAAATTTATCACAGAATGGTCTTTTATCGAAAGCATTGATCAACATACTTGATGAACTTAAAACGTCTCTTCCTGAGACAGGTTGTAACTGTATTATGAGTGAATGGAATTTTAGATGTGAATGGTTTGTAGGTAACTGATTTCCAAAATAAGTATGTTTTTGGTAGGAGTTCAATGAAACTGAAAGTCAAGAATATTAATTCTCATAGAATTTTGAACATGTAAGTACTTTGAAAAGACGTATAGTAAAAAAATATTTATTACTTCATAGAAACAGTTGTCAAATGAATTTTTTATTTTACACCAAATTTACGCAAAACGCGCGTCTGAATATGAGTGAATTGTTGGGAAGCGACAACCTGAAGAATTGAAATAGTGTCGACAGCAAAGCGGCTTAGTGAAGCGAACCGGGATCTTGACCAACTCCGTCTATCCGCCTTTCATATACTCTACCCCTCCCTACCACAATTTACCCCTCCGCACGCTTTACCCCTTCCTAACACACCCCAACCCAACCTATTATACCATACTTCTTAGCATGTTCTAACACAACTTTTTTTTGATCCACCATACCGGCTATAGTCTAACATGATACCTTACAAACCTTAAACCGTTTACAATAACTCATCCTCGTATCAACACCTTGCAGTTTGCTACGACGTATAAAGTTAGGAAAAACTGATACCGAAGCTCTACAGGGCTGGGGAAAAAACTGCTTGTCATTGCTCTGAGAAAAACTGCTCGTCAAGGTTGGGGGAAAACCGCTCGTGGGTTGATGGAATAAACTGCTCTTTAGGGTTGGGGGAGAAAATGCTTGTTAGAGCTGAGGGGAAAACTGCCCGTTGGGGTTAGGGAAAAATGTACCTGGGTAGAAATGGTCGGTGTAACAGCATATTGTTACGATAGTTTTAATATTTCAACCGATAGTTTCGGCGCTACCTAACGCGATTATCAGTGTTGCATACTAAGGAAAATTTAACAATAGAAATTTGCACGCATTGGAATGCATTTAAGTAATAAAGAAAACTAAATACTTAATGAAAGACTAGCATGTGTGACTTTCATTTTAAAATTGAAAGACAGCTACCGTGTTTGCACAGACAAATGTAAACCGAGGTGCGTTTAGGAGAAATCAAAAGCAAATAGTACGAACACGAGAACCGAGGTTTGCATAACCTGTGCAAATACGGTAATTGTGTTTTATTTATTTGATAGAATAATTTCAGCCATGTTTGCACATGCTAGTTCAATAACACCTATTAACCAATCAGATCTAAACTATTTTATTTAGCTTTTCTGAACATGTGCCTCCATTCAACTAGTGTCGGCCTTAGCAATTTCTTTTCTTTTTCACTGATAACGCTAGTAATCGGGTTCGAGTGTAATAATATCTAACGCGTCAAGAGAAAAGAGGCTTACTGGAGCTTTCCCCTGACACAAAAATAATAACACTCTATAGCAACTCTTTTGAAAGTATTGCATACCATTTCGCAGTAACATTGCTACATGTTAATAGTCATTTCTAATCTGGCTGACAGGATAGGACCCAGCTTCTTGTTAGATCCTTATAGTACTTTGCATACAAACTTTTCTTGTAATAACGTGGCCTGGTCGAAATTTTTCCTGGCCTTCAAACGGATGACTGGTAAAAGCCGTCTAATCATGAGCTGAGGCGCATGTGTACAGACTACTTAATATCATTGTTCTAGTACAGAGTTTCTGAGATACATTGCAAAGACATCGCTGTTGGTATTTGACCACGGGCAAGATCGTAAAATTCCGCCCGCTCAGGGAACCAATCAGACTGCAGGATTCGTTTTACTTGCCTGCTTGCGCGCCGAGAAAAAAAAGTACTGATATCTTCTGGTGTTCCCTTCTCGTCCGTTTGGTCTCGTGAGGGTTTTGTTTTTATATTTTACCTTCTTTGCCAAGAAATTCAAGTCCTCCTCCCTCCCCTTCACCCTCTCATTCCCCCCACCCCCCTCTCCTGAGTATCTGCTGGTGGATGCAGGTACCATACGAGCAAACCAATTGTATTTGTCGGCGATTGAGGCAAAAAAAACGACTCATTAATTGTTTCAGTGCCGTTAAAGTTTTAATTAGACATTCGTTTGTAAATGTCCAATGCTTTCAGTTGACGTCCGACGCATTTCAATCCATACAATAAAAACTCCGCCCAAAGCTTACATCGTCTTTGCAATTAAATTTTGCCTATATTCACAACAACTGCGCCATAGTCGGGTTGCACGACAAGCTGACCCGTGCTACATGACTTTAGCTCAAGCTAATTGAGGTTTATTTCAGACACTGTGCTTTAAACTCGTGCCAGAGCATGTAACATGCATGCACGGGGTTTGAAACAAACCTAAGATCTTGTTCAGCATATGAACCTTTTCATCGACCCAGAAGAACTCTTTAGAAAATCCAACTTTAGCACGGCGCTTGAAACCAACCCGCGCCATAGTCGGGTAGCACAACAAGCTGACCCGTGCTACATGACTAGCTCGAGCTAAGGAAGATTTGTTTCAGACACCGTGCTTAACTTTTGCCAGTGTCTCGAGCCAGCTTAGCAATAGCACGACTGTAGCACAGCTTTGAAACCATGGCAAGATTTCTGTGTGGTTTTTCATATTCTTTCATTCCTATCTTGTAAAGTATATGTATAGCTTGGGACAGATAGAAATACCCGTCGATCGCGTCCGCTTTTTCTATAGGAACCAGTAGATTTGGCCGAGGCTCATTGTTCTTAATTTTTGGCGATTTGGGCCTCAAATTGTTCTTAAATCGTTTTATTTCTATGTGTGGTTTAAATCGAATACAAACTAAGCATAATGTATTGCATTAGATGCATTAGGAAACAAATTGTAAAGAACTAACTTCAGGGCAGGTATACGTGTAGAGCGTATAATGTGAAGCAATGGCAATGATTAGAAGAGAAAACTGTGAGTCATTTATTATAACTGTTTTGTTTTAGTAGAAGATCGAATCACAGTAAAGTTTTTTTGAATAAACCAGCTGTCGAACCCAAGCCTCAGCTTGTTCTTAAATTGTTCTTAAATTTTCGCCAATCTGAGCCTTGTTGTTCTTATAAAATTGCTCTTACAAAAAAAAGCGTGTAACGGAAAAATACAAATAAATGACGAGAATTAAGTAACAAGGTCACACACGAATAAACAATGGGGCCGTTAACTGTTTAATTACTTTAATTTACTTACTGAAAAAGATTTTTTAAGAAAATGCGTTGCAATGAAAAACTCAGTTGCATTGTCTTACCGAACTCAGCTCCCGCGCTGCTTGCATGACTCGCGCGCTCTAGTTTTCAACATGACTGATGATAACATGCTTTTCACATATTAAGAACCAGAAAATTTTGCCGGAGCTCATTATTCTTCATTTTTGCGATTTGAGCCTCAAATTGTTCTTAAATTGTTCTTACTTCTATGTGCGGTTTAACTTGAAGAAAAACTTAACCTAAGGTATTGCAATACATGCATATCAGTGAAAAACGGCCGCTGAGTCATTTTCCAGTAATATAAACTGCGAATTAATTTGTTATTCATTCTGTATTGTTAAGTTCTTAATTTTTTGCCAATCTGAGCCTCCCCGTCGTTGTTCTTATAAAGTTGTTTTTAGAAAAAACGAAGTGGCTATACGAGCGGTAGCCGCTCAATAAGGTCTTCGAAAGACAGGAAAACATAATCTTCGGGAATATGAGACTATTTTAACTTTATTTAGAAACTAAAAGCGATTTCGATTTTTGATATAACGTTTTTAAATGGTTGCTTTTCCTTGTCTGTGCAGACTTTAAACTCACCATTCTTGTCACACTTAACAACCAGATCGCTCTCCCGCTCAAGGTCTCCAAAAGGGCCTAAACGAGCGGTAATTTTAAATTTTCTAAATAAAGCGAGAAACAATAATCTTTGTGAACAAGGACTATTCTAACTTTATTTACAAAATTTAAAACTATCGCCCATTTATTCTTTTGAAGACCTTGAGCGGGAGAGCGGTCGTAACTGAGTTATATTCTAGCTGCTAAGTTTGACAAGAACGGCGAGCTAATAATCTGCACATATAAGGAATTAGGCGACCATATAAAACCTTATATTAAAAATCGAAATCGCTTTTAGATTCTAAATAAAGTTAGAAAAAACTACGGCTCATTTAGTCTTTCGAAGACCTTGAGTGGGAGGGCAGTCGTGACAGTTATCCGTGCTGATGTCTATCTGGTTTGACAAGAATGGCGAGTGTTTATAGTCTGCATATACAAGAAAAGGCGACCATATAAAACGTTAAATCAAAAATCGAAATAGCTTTTAGATTCTAAATGAAGTTAAAATAGTCTTTATCCTGAAGATAATGATTTTTCGCGTTATTTGAGAAAATTGAAAACTACTGCTCATTTAGTCTTTTGAAGACCTTGAGCGGCTACCGCTCATATAGCCACTTCGTATAAAAATGCGCATAATCGGGACCACTAATATAGTCCGGCCGGCTCTGTTTTCCTGATTGCTCAATTCAAGTAGGTAGGAAAATTTCTTGGCCTGCATTAGTCAAGCAGATAGCCTTCTTATGAGAAGAAAACAGGAGCCGATAAGGCCCGCTACACAAAAGCAATTGAAGTGGCTAATATTCACTTTTTACCATAGGCACAATATTAATATGTTTGTCTAACTTTATACAAGTAATAAAAACCAGAAGCGCGAGTGTATGTGTTTTCAAGCAATGTTTGCCATTTGCTTTTGTCGGAACACATTGAAACACCTGCTTGGACTGCTTTAATTATTAATATAGCAACCTAACAGCACATCATGCATAGACTGGATAAAGCATCTTTCTTCATTAGTACTTCAAATATAACAATTCTTTTGATGGAGTGTCGCCTAACAGTCGAGAGCCATTAAGGTTGTTACACTTATAACTGCACAATAACTGCATATTAAATTGTGTTATTATCATTAGAGAACTTCGACTTTCGTCTTGTTTTTTGTTGCTTTAACAGAATCCTTCGTTCCAGTAAAGAAAAATGGCGTAATAGATATTTAATGCATTTAAATCAATATATATTAGATGTTAGAAAAAGTAAAGTTTAGCCTTATTGAATGAACGGTCTTCAAAGGACCAATTGTCCCCTAGCGTATATCGAAGTGAGTGTTGAGAATTTTGAGAGACATCTATGGTAAATATAAATATACAAACTTAAGGAGACGAAGAAATATGATAATTGCCGGTATAGAAAATGTTTGAGAATGCCTTGAAAACCCTATATCAATGCAATAGTTTAGATTCTTTTCAAGAAGTTAATTATAAATTTGCGTCAGAAAACCCCAAACGACTTTCGATTCCTATACGAACTTATTATTAGCACTCTTGATGTCTTCGAGGGCTTGTATTGCGATCAATTTGAACAATATTCATTTAAACAATAACAACGGAAACTAAACAAATATGTGGCTCGGTAAGGATTGTATTTTTGTTGTTTTTGTTGAATGTAAGGCAAAATTAGTTTTCTTTTTCACTGCACTTCAAACGATACTTTCGCATTATTGACGACACCGTGAACAGTGAAAGAAAATGATGATCTAAAGATAAACAGAATATGAAATATGATAATTAAATTGGCAACAATCAACACAGATCATCACGACATTTCTCAACTCAAAAACGCTCAGGATGTCTTAAAACCCTTTTTGCTAGCTACAAGCCCGTTTTTATTTTTGCTGCTTTCATAAAGATTTGTCGGTATAACTGTGTAATTGAGAACAGAAAAATTGAGTACCTGCCCCATGTGCCACGGTTAAACAAGGTGCAAACACGCCATTTCAATAGATATCAAAGCAAATATATCTGCAGGCTATAATTTGAATCCATTGTTTTGCCTAAACTAAGCGTGCTGAATATATTTTAATACAAATGAAGGCATCAAGAGAGACCTACTATCAAACCGTAATCGTTAAGGGGACTCGTGTCTCATAACATCAGTCGCAAGAAAACAAACAGAGTTGAAACTAAGCATCTGAATCTGTTGGACAAAAGGCTCCTATTGGTTGGTTTCTGTGCCATTCAGACTCAGAGGTGAACAAGATTCCTCTTTTATTTACAGCACTGTTTTTTTTGTTACTCTGCTATCGATTATTAAATGCGTCAGTTATGTCGCCGGTGCATTGCCGTGTGATATGGAACCGCTTCTAAACTGCTATTTATTTGTTTAGGAAATCATGATACCGAGAGAACTTATCCAAGCAACTATAACTTTAACATTAGCAGTCATGGCTGTCAACTGCCAAACTTGTAGGCCATTCAACAAAACCCATCTGAATAAAGTATGTGGTTATAACAGCACGGCCAATTTTATGTACGATCGACATTACCAAGGAGCGAGGCGGGCGGTCGAGATTTTTACGACACGTAGCGCTCAGAACTACTATAAGTTATACGAGTGTTCGCCTTATGCTGACTTGATGATCTGCTCTCTATACCTACCTAAATGCGTCGAAGGAGTTAACAAACCTGTTCTTCCGTGTAGAGAAGTTTGTGAGGAGTTTATCCAGGGCTGTAAATCAAAACTTTTGCGAGCAAGTTTGGAGTGGATTGTAGGAATGTGTGCCGTCTTACCGAAGTCAAGCGAGTTTTCTCAGGGAGAATCGACCGGAGAGTGTTTTTTACCCCCAAATTTTAACAGAACAAAAACAGGTAAGTTAACAGACTAAGGTGGTTTTTTGTCTTTATATATAATCGAGTAAATTATGCAAAAACTTGTTTCGGCGCTACACTGACAAAAAATTTATTCCAATATACTATGAATGTGTGGCATGCGGCTATCAAACGTAAAAACTAATGATGGCTATCTTTTACTCCAAAAATTCGTAGTCTTTGTACTGCCGGATAGTACATGCCAAGTTGTTCTAACTTTGTACACGATATCATTTCCCCAGAGTAAAATTGAGAATAGATGGTTTCGCTTGAATACGACATAACGGTTATCGCACAACTTTAAATTAAATTAAATGCAAATGTGTAACACGCGCTAGCTCATAGCTAAACTTTATCCCCGGAGGGGAGGGGGTGGGGTACTTCGGGATAGTCGGGCTTAAAAGGTAGGGGAAAAGTCCCCAAACAGCTTTACAAAAACAAGACACGAGAATTTTCCTCTCTAAAAAATACCTCTCGGTTTAGGATTCACCCCCAAAATACCAAATGAAAATTGACTTTCCCCCGCCCCGCCCGTGTTGCGCTAAACGACAAGACAAGACAAGACAAGAGTTATTTTATTTGGGTACACATAGTATACAAGTATGTGTCCCGAATAATTTGTATGTTTTACGACCCTAATTGTTCGGTCTTAACTGGTTATAATTATATACAAACTTTGCAGCGATCTTACATGCCTTTTTTGGTGGGTTTATAAGGGTTAGAAACAGTTCTTTTTCTTTTTGTAGCGTAATCTTTTTGTCTGACATATTGTTTAAAGATATAATGACTTCGTCTCTGAGTGCTTTATACTTCTTGCATTTAACTAGAAAATAGAATTCGTCTTCCACCTCTTCAATGCCTTTGGGACAGACCTTTGTTCTACCGGTTTTCTATGGTCGTGTATGTCGTCCTTTTCTATTTCAAGACAGTGGTTACTTATTCTAAGCTTTGTTAGAGCAATTCGATGTTTTTGGTTCGATACTATTGATAAATACTGTTCCTGAATGAATTTGTTCTTAAACTGGCGGAATGTCCTTAGCTTGTTTGTCTGACTTCTGTCTTTTCTGTTGTCATTCTATATAGTGTTAATCCAATTCTGTAATTCAATATCTTTAAGCCTTTGGTAGATATTTGGCATCAACTTATCAAACTGGTTTCCAGTTTGTTTTTGATCAAGCCATACATAGAAGTAACCAAGTTTTGGTAGGATGAGTTTTATTTTCTCCGTCCAACATTGTTTTGTGTTTTCGTTTGTTAAGCTGCGTGAAAACGTGATATACTTGAAGTACAGTAAATGAAGATGCGCGCGTAACAAGAAATTCGCCAAAGGAATTTTTTCTAAACTTCTTGTTCAGTCCGCACGTTTGCTAAAACACGGGACTGCAAGCAGTCTAATAGCTTGGCGTTTTTCAACCCTAAAAAATACCAGACTCTTGGTTTAACACAGGATTTCCTTTAGCAACCCCTAAAAAATACCAAACTGACTATTCTAACCCCTAAAAAAGACGACAGTCATACCTACAACCCCAATACATGGAATAATCCTTGTAGGTTATATTATAAGTCGAGTGGAAACGGAAGAGGCTAAAGCCTTTAATTCAAAGTGGTGTCTTTCTTTCCGCCTGTGAGGTTGAATTGAGCACAAAACACAAAACAGAATACAGCAAACACCGAGACACAAAACTGAGAACACGTGTTTTGCGGGTTCATGCTGATCTTGTTCTTATTTATCAGGTGTTTTCTGCAAAATCAGCCTGAAAGTGTTATTAAGGTGTTCTTAAAATTGCTTGTAAAAATTAAATACTAAACAAGACTGCCAACACTCAACAGATGAAATAATATTTAAGTGCAACATTTTTCTTATTGAGTGCATGGACGGAAGTAACTTCAACTGATCGTTAAACAGTATCTAACTCAGTAACTCATGCCATCCAGTTTTTTATGTAAGAACAGCTTTCATTTTTCAAGGTGAATGTGTTCTTATGTCTTTGGTACTTTTTAAACCAAATTTCAGCCTGAGTGTTATTAGTCCACTTGTTCTCATTTGAGGATGTTGACGCTTGGCTGCAAAAGCGTACACTGGGTTGATTCTGTGCTTTCCTGAACATGAAATTAACCTTGCAAGAATACGAGCAAGGCGTAGCATTTTTTCGCAATAAATTCGGAACAAATGCGAGTATAACAATAGAATAGCTTTTGACGTCTATTAAATAATGAACTAAGCGAGTGTGCAGCTTTAGATGCCAAGGAAGTGGCAGTAGTGGCAGCTGTTTCCGCCGCCTTCGTTTGAGCTCGTCGACACTGCATGGCCAGGCCACTGAAAAATGACACAGGGTCCTTGCATCCAGAAGCCATAACTCCTATGGCGGAACTATAACTGTAGGTCTCTTTAAAGTGTATAAAACACTATCATGGAACCTTGGTCCGTTAGAAAGGTTTTTAAAAAAGAAGAAAATGTCGTTTATTTCATTAAAATAACTCTTTTGGTTCTGAGATATTAAAATTTTTCAAATATGCAAATTAACAAAGTTGTAACGTCAAAGTCGGGAATCCAATGAGATAAATTTCAAAACAATCATTATTTCATGAAATACCATATCTTTTATCCTGAAGCTTTGCACTATAACAGAAACACAAACACGTGTTATAGAAATATCTGATGTTTCTAAATTTGTCCCATTTGTTGTTATATGGCTTTCTTCCTGTTGTGAGAGATAATAAACTATTTACTCTTTCAAACTGCAAAATGAAGGCCCATTTATATGAAAAAAATTTGTCCTCGGGCGAAGGGAAATCTCTCCTGACCGAGTTACTCGGGGCGAGACAACTTTTCATACATTTTTCTGTAAAACGCAGTCAACCGTTGGTACCTAGCCTATGCCTTAACCCGCCGGTCACATGTCATCATCACAATACAGTTTGAAATAATGCGGTTTAAATGCACCAGCCGTACGACGCATAAACAGATATATTTTTCTTTATGCTTCCGTTTTTGAGGCTCAGTTCTTCAGAGATTCCTAGATCTTTTAAGAGTCTAAGGACTTTTGTACTGTCGCAATTTGTAACAGCGCCGCAATTTGTAATAACTGTCGCAATTTGTAATAGGATCCTGTCACAATTTGTGATACATGTCGCAATTTGAAATAGCAGTTGTCGCAATTTGTAATAGCATACCTGTCGCAACTTGTAATAGCATCTCGTCGCAATTTGTAATAATGGGAGTTGCTTCCTAGGCATGTTTAAAATCTTTCTGGGACATTTCTGAGGCTTTAGGTGACTGACCATTTTTTAATGTGAAATAAGCATACATGTAGCATAATAAAGTCATAGGTCTTATGGCTAAGTAAATGTCTCGATGTTTATCTTTATATTTCGTTTTCTCAGAAGATGTCAGAAGCCATATTTTTTCATAAGGTTATACAAACCAAAGCTAAAGCAGGTGAGCTCGCTAATTTCGTTTCCTTATTTCGTCGAAGGCTATCACTTACAAATTACTTTAACTGGCTCTACAATGTATACACAAATCCTGCTTGTGTGTACATGTACTAATTGACATATTGCATGCAATCCGTTAACTTATTGAGAAGACCGAATAATACACTTTTATGAATGTATTTTAGTCACTTGTACTTTGACGCCATCACACTGCTTGTAAACTGCAATATCTCGCTTTTGAAAAAAGTTTATTTTTGTTAGCTTAAACTTCTGACATGGATCAGAAAGACTTTTAGTATACCAAGAATTTACTTTGAAAAAGTTATTACAAATTGCAACAACATGCTATTACAAATTACGACAGCTCACATTATTACAAAATGCGACAAGTTGCTATTACAAATTGCGACAGCTCATATTATTACAAAATGCGACAAGTTGCTATTACAAATTGCGACAGATACGCTATTACAAAATGCGACAACCGCTATTACAAATTGCGATAGGTCTTACAAATTGCGACATTTGCTATTACAAATTGCGACAGGTATTACAAATTGCGACAGGTGTTACAAATTGCGACAGGTGTTATAAACTGAAACAGGTGTTACAAATTGCGGCGGTATTACAAATGGCGACAGTACAACGTTTCACCTTTTCATTATCTCACTTTGAAACCCGTCTTTCTTTGAAAACATGCACACGTACCTATGGGTTTATTGGCCGGAAAGCATGCACGCCTGTTGTAATAATGCTTGTTATAATAATGATACACCACACAAACTTGGTTCCAATAATTATGTATTAACGTTCCATGCAAACTTGGTTACAGTGTACGATATTGATCCATACGACTCTCCACTTGCGCAATACCCTTTTTCTCTCCCAGTCCCACGCGTTTTCCACTACGATACCATCATGCATTGCGACATTACACCTATACGTTTCCTGGAAAACATACACACCTATGTTTTTCTTGGAAACGTACAAATCTATGTAATTTTTGAAAGCATATAATCTTCTGATGTTTGAGACACACATTGTAGTTTTGCGAAAAGCTCTTAAAAGTCCCTAAACTTTGTTTTGACTCTAGAAAAGGTCTATGAGCCTTATATCAAGTGAGTATGAGATAGACAAACCCCTTTCTCTTCCTCCTCTCGAATAAACTATTCCTTCAACCCCAACCCCCAACCCACTTCCCCTCCCCCTCACCCACATTATACACACACAGCACATTTCATAGCATGGTTACAATCAGTTTTGTTTAGTTTCGTCCTAGTCAGTCTTATATGGAATGTTGATACATTGTTTTTCAGAGTACACCAAACCACAGTGCCACCCTATGAAGATCCCTGCGTGCGAAGGCCTTGGATACGGCTTTACAATACTGACACCGCGCACACAGTCAATGTACAAAGATTTTATGACCAGGAACATAAACAAATACGCGGAAAAGAATCACACCAACCCTGAATGCGTCAAGAAAATGAAAAAGCTGATATGTGCTGAGACAGTGCCGCCATGTTTTGATGGGTAAGTAAAAAATGATTACCTTAGATATTTATAACGTCTCACAAAAGATTCAGTTGTGTGTAGCTTTATAACTCTCTCCGTAACAAACGCATCTAACTCTAGCAATAAAGTTGAATCCCCATAAATCGAATTACCCACTGACCGTAAATCAAACTGATTTCCAAATGGAGTTGTCTGAAAAACTTACTATTTCAGCTTCCCTTGGTCATTCGAAATACCCGGTTCAACTGTAGTGACAATAAAGTTTTGCTGTTTGTCTCACGATGTATTGACTCACTTGTGATGTAGACTGTGACGTTTCGATTGAGTGCTCGTATGTGAAGGCTGTTTATCGTGATTGATACTGGTACAAACGCGGGGCAGAAAGGCAAGAACAACAACAATAATAATAATAATAATAACAACAACAACAACAATAATAATATTAATAGTAACAATAATAATAATAATCGTTCTTCAGACAATAGTTCTTTAAGGCAATGATTATTAGTTTTGCTATACAAGTTTTTCCAGAGCTTTTTATCTCGGTCACTTATAATTTCTTAAATCATAGTGAGCTCAGATGTGTAGTCATATACCTGGAAGCACGTTTACAAAATTTGGGAAAATAAGCCTAAAACAACGCGCGCTCTGATTGGTTATATTTCCGTTTTATTATAACTGAAAAGAAACCACGGTATGACGTAACATAACGAAAGAAAACTGTATATTCCCTTTAGAAAAGGTATTTACGTAGTATCAGAGGCACAAGTACATCATCTGATCTGATTCAATACATTAACAAGGACATGATTAAGCTATTGAATAGCACAGTTAGATCATTACAGAGCTACTAAAGCGAAATCTTCAAACTAGTTTAGGCATCTTTGAAATTAAAGTTGGACCCGTATAATTTCCGCTTGACACTTGTTATCGGTTTTTGAAATAATTTTCGCGGAGAGTTTACGAAAACAAAATGCCTATTTAAGCGCCAAAGCTGCAAAACTTTTAAGCTCATTAGATATGTATTACTTCACATGTTTATGTCTATCTCACTTTCCCGGTCCAATCAAAAGATCGTGGCGAAGTTTGCGTGTCTGGTGTCCCAGTGTTTTTAGGAAAAAACTCACTAGGTCGCCTTAAACGCTAGTATAGAGCAGCTTGGGGTTGGAATCCTTTCAAACCATGTAACGTCATAAATCGTCGCTGTATGTTTTGAGTTTTATTTGCACTGAGTGCATTATTTTGAAAGCTTATTTAGGGGACTGAAAATGGTCAGGTAAGCACTTTTATCCATTTACAGTCGAATAGAAGTGTTGGAAAAGCCCTTTGAGCTATAGAAATACTAACGACGAAATAGCTTCGAGACCGGTGCACTCCAACGTGCAGCTATTGTAATCACCATTGTTTTTTTACCATCTTCGTTGCGTTAAGTCTCTGCTGAACGTGAGGTCATTGAGACGTAGATTAAGGAACGTGACGTCAGTGTAATGTAGATTAAGTAAATTGACGTCTATATGAGGTATATCGAGGAACATTGCTCCTTGTCTAACCACGTCATTGGAATATAAAAATGCCGGAAAGATGTGTTAATGACGACGCTAATATTCTTATTTTGATACAACGCAACGCCAGTTTATAATCTACGTCATAGTGAGCCGGTAGTCCTTGATAATCAGCGGCAAGAGTTGACCAAACAAAAGAAGAGTTCAAAAAATCGTAAAAAAATTGCGTCTTTATTCAAATCAAAAATTTTCCTCGAGGACGTACTTTTTGTACTGTTTTTTTCATGAAAAATTAAAAATGAAAGGTTATTGACACTATAAACGATAATATACTGTAGAGCTGGCAAAATAAAACCATCTTCTACCTGAAAATGTTTACAAGTTTTATTTTTTTCTACAATTCACACTTAATGATAAAAATTAATTGTTCTAATTACAGGAAAATGCATTATAACTGCCGAGAGGAGTGTGAGAACATTCACAGTAACTGCAGTAAACATTTCTGGTACGGAGTTGACATGTGTATCGAGTTTCCCAAAGGCGAAACTCCACTAGGTTACTGTCAGCAAAAAGTTTGGCCTCGCTCATCCAATTGGCCTGACTTTAAGCCATCAACAACGAATTTTCCCACGACTGGTAGGTAGAAATAAAAAGAAAAGCAAAGACACTGTGTACACGTTTTCTTATAAGAACAAGTTAAATTTTGCCAAGGCTCATTGTTCTTTATGAAGCCATCAACAACGGGCTCATTTTTCTTTAAGCCATCAACAAGGGTCATAATAACACAAAAAGTAGAATTGAAAATAAAAAAAACACCCTTACTCAACTTCACGGCTTGGCCACGGCCTACACGCATGCGCAAAACCGGCTTCACCCAAGTAACAACAATGCAAGTAACACGAGCAACCGTGGACAACTGGACTCATCAGCACGGTACGGCTTTTCAGCTACAAGCAAAGAGCTACAAGGGCGAGTTCAGAGAACTGCTTTAAGGCTGAGCCCCCACTGTACGCATGTGGGAGCTTTGTTTTGGTATGCTAAACATACCTGGGTTTTCCCTGACCAAGCCGTGGATTGGAACTGTTTAAGGGTGGCTAATTCATTTGAAATTCTCCCTAATAACACGATTTTTTATAAGAATAAGTTAAATTGGTTAAGGCTCAGTGTTCTTAAAGTGCATATGAAGTGAAAAACGTTATTACTTCAGTGAATAAGGACTTGCTAAATGAAGAATAGCGGTAAAAAATTTTGTCAAAATATTTCATGGTTCTTGAGATATTAACTTTCAAAGTTTTAATTCATGACGTCATGAGTGGTTCCGAAAAATTCGAATATTTTTCAAATCTTGCTGCCAATCTTCAACCTTTTGGTGAATTTAAGCCGAACTTGGACTAGTGATCTATCTATCTCGAGGCACATCAACAGCTCCAACTTTGGCTTAAATTCATTTGAAGGTTATCGATTGGCAGCAGATATAAAAAAATGCAAGTTTGCTGGAACACTTGTGACGTCATCAGTTGATAAGCTTAAATGTTAACATTTTGAGAACCATGAAAAATTTTGATAAAACTTTTTCACCACTTTTCTGCATTTAGCAAGGTCTATCCACTGAAGTAATACAATTTTTAACTTCATATGCTCTCTAATTCTAGTGACGGTTTGAGCCTCAAATTGTTTATAAATTGTTATTTCTATGCGTATGTTTGTTTTAAATCGAACTAAATCTAAGGTATTGCAACACCAGAAAGTATTGGAAAATGAATTGCTTGGCGAGTGTATTTTTCATCAATTCATCCTCGCGGATTTATCATAGATTCGCTGAGTCGTTTTCCAGCACGAGCTGAAGTACGAAGATTTAGAAAAAATTTATCTATCGAGCCCGGGCTTCAGCTTGTTCTTAAATTGTTCTTTTGATAGAACAAAACAAATGGGGGATCTATTATCCATTATTTAATATTTTTAGCTTTTTAGATTTTAAGACTATAAAACCATTTGTATTTATTTTTTATGCATGTATTTACCAGTATTTGTATTTAATTGTGATTGTATTGTAGCGTGTGCCAGGGCTCCCGTTGATAGCAGAACTTCTTTAGATCTAAAGGGACTACCCTGGCTTTTTATTTCATTTTAAATAAAGGTTTCATTCATTCATTCATATCCTGTAGCTTAAAGTGCCTTTTACATGAAAAATTTTGTTATCTCACATTTTGTCCAAATCTTTTATGGCTTTCGAGATATTAATATTTAGTGTTTTCAGTTGATGATGTCACTTGGTGTATAGGCAAATTTCCACTTTTTTTGAAATCTGCCATGACGATGCAAAAATTGATACTATTCTAAAGAAAACACTAAGAAACATAACCAGTCTAAGTTTAGCTAAAAAAATACATTTGAAGATTATGCATGGATTGGCAGCAGATTTCAAAAAATGGCAAATTTGCCTCTTCACCAAATGATATCGTCAGTTGAGAACATTAAGGCGGGACTTAACCTAAACTTTTGTTGGATAGTGAGGAAGTTGAGAAAGATATTTGAATAAGAAGAAATTTGAGTAAAACCGCCAAACCGTTCCTCCATGCAAGGGACTAGTACAGCTTTGG
>JAOBRD020558469.1:0-16395 GCA_027575215.2 Hydrozoanthus sils | reverse complement strand
GTTTCTTAATTAGGATATCATGATTAACAGTGTCAAACGCTTTGCTGAGATCTAAGAATATGCCACAGGAGATTTTTGTCTTCAGTAGCTTTTTGTATCTTATCTGTAATAAGTAGAATGGCCTGTACAGTTGAGCGATTAATTCTGAAACCGAATTGATGTTCGTTAAGCGAATTGTTCTTATTTAAAAAATTCATTAACCTATTATGAATAAGTTTTTCAAGAAGCTTATGAAATATTGATAATAGAGAAATTGGTCGGTAATTAGACATGTTGGAATGAATGCCAGCTTTATAAACTTGTATAACTCTGGCAATCTTTATCAAGTCAGGAACTGTACCTTCTGAAAAAGATTTGTTAAATAAGTAACTGAAAGGATAGCTAAGAATAGTTTTGAGTATTTTAAGTAGCTTGGTAGGAATTCCATAAGGACCTGAAGCTTTGTTTGAATTCAAATTGTTGATTTCAGTCTCAATTTCTTTTGGTGATGGTAGGATTAATAAAAAAGCTTGTATACTGGGGTTCTGTAAGATCAGCAGTAAAAGGTTTGGTTGCGTGAGGAATAGTGCTAGCGTGATTCGGGCCTATAGTGGCGAAGTAGTCATTGAAGGTGTTAGCGATATCTTTTGCGTTAGTTAAAGTTTCTTCGTTTTTTACAATGTTGTGTATGGGACTTTTTTTATTTGGTTGTAACCATTTGTTTAATTCCTTTCCAAGTATTTTTTATGTTATTCAAATTATCCAAGAAACATTTATTATGATATTTCTTTTTACTTATGTCTATTATGTGTTTAAGTTTATTCCTATAAAGTTTATATTGTGAGTGGTAAATATTACATTTGTTATTTACATATCTGCTAAAAAGTTTATTCTTTTTTTTTATTGACTGTTTAATTGCAGGGGTTATCCATGGTTTACTCCTGGATTTCATTTCATTTTTAGTCAGTTTTCTTAAAGGAGCATGTTTATCAATAATGCTGGAGGTGTGCGAGTGAAAAGAGCTGAACATGTGATTTAAATTATCTTCTGGTTGAAAAACGTCTTACCAGTTAATTGATTGTACATCTTGCAATAATTTAGATTCATCGAGACCAAAGTAGTCCTGCTTATAAATTTCTTGCTTGGTGGTAAAAGTCGACAACTTATCTAATATGAGAAAGTTAGGAAGGTGGCCTGTGATATCGTGCACTATATTGCCGCTAATCTTAGAATGTTCTGCACAATTTATAAATACATTATCAATTATTGTCGCTGTGTGGTCTGTAATTCTCGTTGGCTGTACAATCTGGGGTAGAATGAAATAACTACTCAACATGTTGACATAATCTTGGCATGTATCAAAGTTAAGAAGATCGATATTAAAATCACTCATAAATACACAGAGTTTCTTTTCTGTAAAGACTCTATCCATAACTGAAGAGAGATGTTCAATGAATTTCTCTATTTTGCCTTTTGGATGTCTATAAATCACGCCGAATAAAATATTTTTTGAATGGCTGCAACTCATTTCTAGCCAGAGAGATTCATACTCTTCAGTAAGAGCTGATAAGTCGTCTCGAACGTGATATTGTAGATCTTGCTTCACATAAAAGCCTACTCCAACCTGCTTTACTAAGAGTTGGCTGCGAAATGAAATCATATCCAAAAATATCGGTGTTTGTTAATTGACCAACGTCATGTAACATTTCCAATAATACTAAATGGAAATTCTAGATCTGTTAGCAGCCTGTTCAAATCGTCATAATTGGCTGACAGGCTTTGCATATTACAATGAATTATAGAGAAGTTATTTCTACGATACGAATCGTTGTCGTAAATTTTATGTTTAAACTGTTGAGGAGTGTAATATCCAAAATTTACTTCTTCTATTATGTTTCTTCCAATATCAAAACTGTTAAGATTTGGAATATTATCTAGTTTTGATAAATTTTCAAAACGAGGTAGATTTGCTAGTCTGTTTTGTTCTTGGATGTCTATAGTCATATCTTTTTAATAGTAACATCTTTTAGTGTAAGGGCAATTAGTATTTTATGTTTAGTGTTGAGGGACAATAACTTGTGCAGTAAAGTATTGTATTAGATGCACAATGCACAGATGCAGATATGCAAATATGAGCTGTATCTTAAATGACATGATGTGGTAAAATATATATACTCAATACGATTTTACTTATCTTTATAGTGAGTAAATAGTGCATGTGTTCCAGAAAATTATCAAAATATTGGTCATAATCAGCTTGATATGCTTGACTTCTGGCTTGAGGTACTAGATCTGCGAATTCTTTCGAAGTCTTTCGTATTGCGTACATCTCTAGTTGCACTGTTCGAGTCTTTGCGCAAGTAAATGCGTCCATAGTGTGTCCAAATGAATTGATAATTCTCTTCTTTTTTTCACCTTCAAGGATTCCTGAAAAAATTTCTTATTACTGGGACTAAGGCTTTCGTTAAGGAAAAGTTGATTTCTTGAGCTGCCTGATATTCCTATATCGTGGTTTTGTTTTTCAGTCTTTTTCTCGCGGCGTAGAATTGATCACGAATGTCTCTACGGACAAATTTCGCTATTATCTTTGATTCTTGTCGATAAGCGGGACCATGCCTGACAACATTGGAGTAAAATGTTTTAATCGGAAGCCTGTGGCTGACAGATATATCGCCTTTCTCGACAGTTACTCCTATCAGTTTTCCAACTTTAACGACGATTTCGCTTGAATCTTCTTTGTGGAGTTTGTGGTATTCCTGAAATTTCAAGGCATTCCGCCTAATGTACTGCTCGAGATCGTTGAAGGAGTCTTTCTGTTCCTGTACTTGGCTTGAAAGATTTAAGTCCTCCTTCTTAAGCAGAGTGTTTTCTCGTGTAATATAACCCACAGATTGTTCCACTTCATCTACACGCCTGTTTAGCTCGCCAAATTTTTCTTCAATAAAGCAAATCGACTCAATGACTGAGTCAATTTTCTCACTTAGTGGCTTCAGTTTCTTGTCGAAGATCGTCTCGATCATTTCTTGGGTTAAATCAGTTTTTGTCATAGTGATCAGGGTAAAGAAGCAGTTGACATAGATAGTATAAAATACAATAAATAAATAAAACTTGTGGCTTTCAGGGACTCGTAGATTTAAACATTTTCTCTCTACTTCGCGCGAGAGACAGAAAGAGCGTAAATCTTCAATGGCGAGCATGAAACAGCTTTTAGCACACAACCTATGTAAGCATTATTTCGTTCACCGCTAAATCTAATAACAGTAAATGTAGTACCAACGCTAAATACAATACCAACAGTAAGTTAACGTAATACCAATGCTAAATGTAATAACAACAGTAAATGTAATACCAGCGCTAAATGTAATAACAACAGTAAATTTAACACCAATGCTAAATGTTATAACAGTAAAAGTAATACCAACACTAAATGTAATAACAACAGTAAATATAATACCAACGCCAAATGTAATAAATGTAAATGTGATACCAACGCTAAATGTAATAACAACAGTAAATGTAATACCAACGCTAAATATAATAGCAACAGTAAATGTAATACCAATGCTAAATGTTATAAGAACAGTAAATGTAATACCAACACTAAATGTAATACCAACAGTAAATGAAACACCAATGCTAAATATAATACCAACAGCAAATGTAACATCAACGCTAAATATAATACCAACAATAAATGTAATGCCAACGCTAAATGTAATAACAACAGTAAATATAATACCAGCGCTAAATGTAATAACAACAGTAAATTTAATACCAATGCTAACTGTTATAACAGTAAAAGTAATACCAACACTAAATGTAATAACAACAGTAAATGTAATACCAACGCCAAATGTAATAAGAGTAAATGTGATACCAACGCTAAATGTAATAACAACAGTAAATGTAATACCAACGCTAAATGTAATAACAACAGTAAATGTTATACCGATGCTAAATGTTATAACAGTAAAAGTAATACCAACACTAAGTGTAATACCGACAGTAAATGTAATACCAACGCTAAATATAATAGCAACAGTAAATGTAATACCAATGCTAAATGTTATAAGAACAGTAAATGTAATACCAACACTAAATGAAATACCGACAGTAAATGTAATACCAACGCCAAATGTAATAAGAGTAAATGTAACACCAACGCTAAATATAATACCAACAATAAATGTAACACCAACGCTAAATGTAATAACAACAGTAAATGTAATACCAGTGCTAAATGTAATAACAACAGTAAATTTAATACCAATGCTAAATGTTATAACAGTAAAAGTAATACCAACACTAAATGTAATAACAACAGTAAATGTAATACCAACGCCAAATGTAATAAGAGTAAATGTGATACCAACGCTAAATGTAATAACAACAGTAAATGTAATACCAACGCTAAATATAATAGCAACAGTAAATGTTATACCGATGCTAAATGTTATAACAGTAAATGTAATACCAACACTAAGTGTAATACCGACAGTAAATGTAATACCAACGCCAAATGTAATACCAACGCTAAATATAATACCAACAGTAAATGTAATACCAACGCTAAATGTAGTAACAGCAGTAAATGTTATACCAACGTTAAATGTTATAACAACAGTAAATTTAATATCAACGCTAAATGTAACAACAAAAATAAACCTAATATACCAACGCTAATTGTAATAGAAATTAACACTAAATGTAATACTAACACTTAATGTAATAAAAAATAACGCTAAATATTAAAAAAATTGTCAACAGTAAATGTAGTAGATTCTTACGCTAAATGTTGATAAAGTGATCAACAAGAAATGTTATAAGTTTTATCGCCATTTAAATGCTTGTAATACACACGCTCAGTCAATCTAAAATATTGTCAAGATTAAGCATTTATATCACTAAACAAGTGGGTATGAACCACGAGCACAGTTGTAATTTTAGGGATTATTTGACCACTTAAAATCTATTACATTTACTGTTGATCACTTTATTACATTTAGCATTAAATATATTACATTCACTGTTGACGAATTTAATAGATTTAGTGTTAATTCTTGTTACATTTTGTTAGCGTTGGTATTACATTTAACGGAGGTATAGTCATTATTCCTCATCGAGAGTGTAAAATATTGTTTCTTATTTTGAATACCACAGCACCTACTGCATCACCAGGTAATGTGATTGCTCATAACACAAGTTCAACAAGCATCAAGGTATCTTGGGATAAACTTGACAAGGATAAGAATGGAGTTATTACTGGGTATCATGTATTTTACAAGGCTTTGCCTGCTGCAGAAGAGCAAAATACAACAGTTTATAACAAAACTCTAACTACAGACCTTACTGGACTTCAAAAGTATGTGCGGTATAATATCAGTGTGGCGGGTTTTACACCTGGTGAAACTGGACCAAGGAGCAAAGCAATAACTGTATTCACAGATGAGGACGGTATGTAAAGTTTTTTGTAACAAAATGTTAAGCTTAAAAGTGCTGCTGAAGCCATTTTGTCGTTGTGATCACCTGGCCACTTTCAGTCCCAGAAATCAGTAAGCTTTCAAAATAGTGCTTTGAGTGCAAATAAACTTCAAAACATACGACGGCGATTTATGACGTCACATGGTTTGAAAGGACTCCAAGCTGCTCTATACTAGAATTTGCAGAAAACTAGTGAGCTTTTTGCTCAATCTCTGGGCCACCAGCTAAGCAAACTTCGCCATGATCATATGAATTTGACCGGGAAAGTGAGATTGATTTCCCGCCTTTTAAATCATGTGACATCACACATATCTAACGAGCTTAAAAAGTTTTCGCAGCTTTAGCGCTAAAATAGGCGTCTGGTCTTTGTAATTTCTCGGCTAAATTCATTTTATAAAGTAACTGGTAACAAGTGTCTAAGCCGAAATCGTATAGGTCAAACTTTAATTCTTGATATTTTAAACTAGTAGTTTGAAGATTTCGTTTCAGCAGCACTTTAATTTTTTTTCTACAATTAATTTTGAAGATTTATTGGCCAAGGACTGCAAGTATAGGCAATCGTACGACCTCCAGTTTAATTTGGAAATAATTTGCATGAGTGATTTATTGAAACACACATGAGAGCAAATTATTTCAAAATTAAACAAGTCGTGTTTAATAAAATACACAACGAAATCACCGAGAAGGATGAATAATAAGAAAGAATCTCTTATAAGGAAACAACATTTAAGTGGAATAATTAATGCGCGCCAACATGGCTGCCACGACTTTTCAGCCCTGCTTGATATTGCTTTTTTTTAATGTTGTAAGTTATTCCTCGGCCCGGCAACGTACGGCTCGCCGCCCTTATGTGACCAAAAACAAATCTTGTCAACACCGATGACGATCAATTTCCTCTACACAACTCCTTCTGGCCCGTTTACTATCAATATCGTTGGAACTGCGGGCTTCTATCGATCTCGCCATTCTGTTGGAATTTGGCACAAGCATGGTTTATCTCCTTGTGCGTCCCTGGCCATGATCCGCCAATCAAGCTTACCATCTATATGGATATTGCTGTTAACCCTGGTCCAAAGCCCATAATCTCCCCGGAAAGTATCAGGAACTCTAAAATAAACCATGATCCAAATTTGGCGCGAATTTATGCGATTGCAAATTGCATACTACAAAGGAATCTCCAGTTCTATCCTACTCTCGTTAAGACACGTTTGATATTCGTCGTATTTGATCTTCTGCACTCATTGAAGTCTGCTGGAGTCTTGAATTATCTTGGTAAAAGGGCTGGTAAGCGACGAACACCGGTTTTACCTTGTGCTAAAAATGCAAGTTCCTATTCTAAGGTTGTTTTTGCTGATCAGGGCTATTACCAAAACAAACAAAATCTTATTCCTGTTACAAGAAAATAAGTGCCTGCTAACAGTAGCACAATGCGATTTATGAAGTTTTGTTTACTCAATGCAAGATCCGTCAGAAACAAGGCATCGATTATCAAGGATTTTATTGTCGCTAGAAATATAGACATGGCAACATTTACCGAGACTTGGCTTCAACAGGACAGTATTATTTTTGGTGTTAGTTTATGCCCAACGGGTTACCGGTTTTTGCATGTCGCAAGAGAAAATTCAACTGGCGGAGGTGTTGGCTTGCTTTTCAAAGACACGCTACGCATTCTTACAAACACATTGGAACAGTTTGAGTCATTTGAATGCATCGACTGCTCCCTGTTTAACATAGAGAACGTGTGGGTTATTGTTGTTTACCGCCCACCACCTTCTGTAGAGAATATGCTGACACCTGCTTTACTTTTTGAGGAATTTTCAGCGTTTGTCGAACATATTATCTTATCACCTGGAAAACTGCTCATCGTCGGCGACTTCAATTTTCACGTAAACAATCCAGACAGTTATCTTGGAAGTCAGTTCATGAGTTTATTGGGTTCTTTCAACTTGTAACAGGAAGTTGTCGGGCCTGCGCATAAGGACGGTCACACATTGGACTTAATAATAACAGGATGTGATGAAAATATAGATGTCCGCAATGTTTATGTCCCTAAACCTCTATTATCTGACCATTCTGCTATACAGTGTCAATTTCTGCTCATCAAACCGCACTTGGCCGAGAAATCACTTGTATTCCGCAGTATGTGCTCCTTGGATATCGAAAGTTTTAAAAATGACGTTGTTAATAGTGTTCTGTGTCATGGTTCTCCCAAACGAATCAGCTAAGAGCCTTCGAGTTGTCTTCAATAAACATGCACGACTAGAAGATCAAGTCTCTATGCAAATCCTCCTACTACCACCTTAGGAACATTTATGCAGTTCGGAAATATCTTTCGAACGACTGTCTCAAATAATCATACACGCTTTCATCACTTCCAGACTCGATTACTGCAACTCTCTGTTCTATGGCTCTCCCGACTGCGCGCTACGGAAACTGCAACGCATACAAAACACTGGTGCCCGTATCCTCTCTGACATCAGTAAATACGACCACATCACTCCCGTCCTGATCAATTTACACTGGCTTCCTATTCGCTTTTGCATCCAATTTAAGATCCTTCTCTTAGTATATAAAGCCCTTAATGACCACGATCCTTTGTATATCAAGGAACTCTTACATCAACGGTCAAGCTGCTACAGTCTGCGCTCCATCACTAAACTACTTGCAGTTCCTCGGACCCAGCCTAAAACAATTGGAAATCGCTCTCTTAGTGTCGCAGGACCCAGGTTTTGGAATATTTTACCGAAAAAAATCAGAAACTCAAAAAACGTTGAAATTTTTAAAAAAATAACCAAAACGTATCTTTTTAATTTATTTATAGGAAGTCATCAATAGGCAACTTTTAACATTTTTATTGAAACTCATATTTTTGTTATAGGTCTTAGATAGGTAATTAATGTCCTTAAATTTGGTCTTTTTTCGAATTTTAATGTTTTATGATTTTTATACTTTCATATTGTAATTTGTAAAGCGCCATGAACTTTAAGTGAGATGTGCGCTATATAAGACATTATTATTATTATTATTATTATTATTATTATTGTTATTATTATTATTGAGTTTTAACAATATTAATCGTGCGCACCGAAGTTGAAGTCATAATCATAGCAGTCATCGCAATCGTAGTCGAAGTCGTATTCGTAATCGTAATCATAACGGTAATTATTGTTGTCTTAATCGTGGTTGAAATCGTAGCCGTAATAGGATCTTTGCATTTAGAGGTCAAGTTACTACACCTACCTTAGATTAATTCGCTATGACAAAATGTTGTTCAGAAACGGAAAGAGCAGGTCGCCATTAGCTAGATGGCAGGGTTTCAAGTCTCAACGTTAAGTCTTCAGAAATGACAGCAAATATAGAACATAGTTAATATATACGGACTGCCGGTTAGGAAACCATTGTTATGTCTTTGTTCGCCATCTTCTATTGCTTTCTGGTCTTGAACTTGCACAAAAGCTTTTGAAATGCAAATCAACAAATAGTCAGTCAAAATATTCTCACTAACACCTGAAACAAAGAATGTGCAGGGTCACGATTCGTTCAACATAAAACAAAGGATCTTTGTACATTCTTTGTATTTCCCTTTTGAGGTTTGGTGGCTTTCCTAACCAGTCTGTATATTAACTATGTATAGAATCAAAATTTACTGTATGTGAAATTGGCACAGGAGAGCAAGGTTTGCTCATCAGTCATACAATTAAATTCTAAGGAAACATCCTTTTTTCTGTTACTCGCCATTTCTTACATATTTGAGGTCAAAAGCTGAAAAGTTGCCTTTTTACTAATGTTAACCTGTTCTTTCTTTTCTGGATACCGTTTTGTCGTTGCTGCTTGATCCAGAGGGATCGTGTCAGAACTAGGGGGAGGGGGTGTTGCAACAACCGCGCTGTCCAGTTGGGGAGGAGCGGCAGAAAAATGCATTTTTTCTTGGTTAATTGTTATCCCTTTAGTATTCGAGTCAGCTCTAATGGCCACCGCCATAACCTCAACAGCGAGAATGAATAAAAACGGCGACAGTGGATCGCCCGGTAGTAATCTCCTCGTCACTGGAAAATAGTGAGAAGTTGTTCCACAGTTTATCATGTAACTGGTGATATTAGTGTAAAATATACTAATCCACTGGCAAAAGGATGGACCGAAGTTGAAAGCTTTCAAACATTTGAACAAGAAAGGCCACTCCAGACTATCAAATGCCTTTTCAAAATCGAGGAAAGGAAGCATTCCAGCTTTGTTGTTTTCTTTCGCATGTTCCATCACATCTTTAATTGATCGTATTGAATCACCTATCCACCTTGGCCGACTTGATCGGAGTGAATGATTTCTGGAAGTAGTTTTTGTATTCTGTTTGACAATGCTTTGGATACTATCTTATAGCCTACATTTAACAATGAAATTGCCGCCAGTTTTTTAGGAGACTTCTGTCATTATCCTTTTTCTCTATTAGGGTTATGACGGCTTGACGCTGACTGTTGGTAGGATAGCCTTTTTCATAGGTCTTGTTGAAGCATTCGACTAATAAAGGGTCCACGAATGTGCCAAAATGTCAGTTGCTCATTTTGGAAATTCGAGAGGCGTGTTCGAGGACATCAAGAAGGCAATTGGACCTTTACTGGCAAATATGCTGGATGGAACACTATAGCAAGCTCTATGGTGAAATGAACTCTGTCTCGCTTTCTGTCCTCGACAGCATTGAGAGGCTCCCCATTTTGTTTGAACTGGATGAGACCCCCACCAGGGAAGAACTCTCAAAGGTAGTCAATGACGTTTCATCCGGAAAGGCCCAAGGGCATGATGGCATCCGGCCGAAGTTTTCAAATGTGGTGGAAGCCAATTGCTTGACAAACTCCATCAGTTGCTCTACAGGTGTTGGGAGGAGGGATCCGTCCCCAAGGAGAAGAGGGACTCTATAAATACAACCATGCAACTAATCGCAATGGTGTACGCCGAAGAGTTCCAGCTGATGGCTGCAAATACCAAATTTATGAAGCCAGCAAGTAAATTGTGGACATTTCAACATCCGTCTGGAAGCCGCTCACAAAGAGACTACATTCTTATTAGGAAGAAATGGAAGAACAGCATGAGGAATTGCCAGTCCTACTCGACATTTAACAGCATTGGCTCTGATCACCGTATTGTCTCCTGTACCACTTGTTTAAGTCTTAGATTGTCTAAAAAGCCAGACTCTAACCCAATGGAAAATATCGACTGATATGAGAAACCGTTATGACGCGCTTTCACAACCAGAGGATGATATCGAGACAATCTAGAATAACATCAACAAATGTACTGAGGAGGTTGCTCTATCAACTCTACCCAAAAAGAAGAAACAGAAATCCCCGTCACTAAGCGCTCACTTTTTAGTTAAGGAAGCACGAAATGCTGTCATCGCCGCAAGAATGTATCATCAAGGTAAACCATCAGTGGCCTCGCTTCGAAAGATCAATTAAGCTCAGAGGCAGCTCGACGAAACCTACGCTAATGCAGAAGCTAATGCTAACCATCAGCATGTAACTGCCTGGGATACTATCAAAGACCTTACGGGTCGCAAGAGCAAACCATTAGCTCGTATAAAAGGGGGCTTGTCATCCGAAAGGAAAAAGAACACTTCAAACACCTCCTAGGTGCAACTCCAACAATCTCGGAAGACCAAGAGTTACCAAAGATCCAGATTGCTAACACCCTAAACACTAGCACGGAACCCTTCACCATGGAAGAGCTCAAAGTAGTAACCAATACCTTAAAAGTCCAAAAGTCGCTAGGTCTTGATAATATTCCCGCTCTCATCTGGAAAGATCCAACCTTCCACGACCTATTGCTGGGTATCTGTAACTACACATTTCTCCACCTTAACTCTCCATCAGCATGGCGGAAGTCCGGTACCACTCCCCTACCCAAAAAAGGAGACCTGACCATACCAACAAACTATCGTGGCATAACATTGACTGCGATAGCTTCTAAGATCTACAACGAGCTCTTATTAAGACGTGTCGTCCCTGAAGTCGATCCTCTGCTGCGCAAAAACAAAATGGATTCAGAAAATGACGTTTAACAATCTCCCAAATCCTATCCCTAAGACGCATCATTGAAAACATGCGGAAGTACAACAAGGAGCTGACGTTGCTGAGCTGTTTAATTACTTGTTCTTTGCAGCAATTTAAAAGGGAATGTTTTTGTTAGAAAGCTATTCATATACGAATAAATTGTAAACACAACTGAATAAAAATAAAGACGTTTTAACTAAAAATTTTCCTGTTTCTAAAAAGGTAAAAAATGTTTTATATCAAACTTTGCATTGCTTGTCTAATGAATTACATTTGTATTCAAATTGAAAGAATTTCTCCCGTTTCTGATTTACAATTTGTAGCAAAAATTGTGAATATGGTACCTCTTTGCATTTAAGGGCATTTAATTACTTGCCCGTATTTTACAATAACAGAAATTGTTAATGTAAGCGCCGATCATGGCTGCCACATTTATTTTAGTCTCCGTCTAAGCAAATGTTTTTTATCCTTACGAGTCGCAGATGAGTGAATATACGCTCACAAATGGAAGGATTATTCATGTACACAACTCGTGTTCATGTAAGTCAATCTTAAAGATACAACACAGAATCATATCCAACGAACAAGCTATTTTAGTGCTTTACAAGAAGTTACTTTGCTTGAAATCGGCTCGATCTCGCAGGATTCGTTTTACTGTTTGCAAGTGGACAAGACGAGGACATGTTTATCTAGCATCTCCAGAGAGTAGCTACGTTCCTTATCTTACGATTTGCATGGATATTCAACTGAATCCAGGTTGGGAACCAGCAAATTCTATAACAAGAACAAGAATAACGCTGGCAAATTCAAAAGACCTTTTTTCAACTATTAAAAGATCATGATTTATGCCTCTGTCCTATTTTACACCAGCTGTTAACATTGCGACACGATACAGAAGATTGAGGGCTGGGAAAGCGTTAGGAAGAAGATAGAAAAGCTTCAAAATAAACACAAAATTCAAGTCCTCGTCACGCAACGGCGACCACGTGCGAAATCCCTTGTGCACAGAAATAGCTCCAACTTTGTTGAAGACAATGCGATTACGAAGAAATCAAATGATCAATTCAAAACAACATCAAAAAATTGGCGAAACCTGCGAAATCTTGTCGACGTAAATATCGCTAAGTCCTTGTGCATCATGACTAACACTGCAAATCATAAGAACTTCGAGTTTGCCCTGATAAACGCTAGATCGATAAGAAACAAGTCCCTTCTACTCAATGACTACGTTACTGAGAATGGCATTGATGTTTTAGCTATTACGAAAACATGGCTCTTCTGTCGTGACATCTGCCCAACTGGGTATAGATTTTACCATAACCCTAGAGCGACCTCAAGTGGCGGGGGCGTCGCATTTCTGCCCACAAAGCAATTTAAAATCAGCAAACAAGAGCCGGCTAGCTACAAGAGTTTTGAAATTTTTGAAGCGATCCTGAAGTCATCTAGAAGTCACATCTTGAGACTTGCTTTTATTTGCCGTCCACCTCCATCCCCTGAAAACGGTCTTAGTGTTTGTCTCTTTCTAAAGGAATTCAGCGAATATCTGGAACACTTAGCCCTGTTTCCCGGACATTTACTGGCGACTTCAATTTTCGTATTGATCAACCGAATAATTCAGATACAAAGCGTTTTGTGCACGTTTTAGAGTATTTTGATCTTATCCAACATGTTGCTGGGCCAACTCATTTTGCTGGGCACACTCTTGATCTAGTCATACCTAGAGCCAGCAAGCCCACTGTCTCCAGCCCACTGCTACGTAGAAAGTCGCATATCATACTATCTCGCCGTACACTGCAACTTACATTATCAAAGCCGCCGCTCGAACGGAAAGAAATTACTCATTTTTCTCAATTTCGTCAAGATCTTGAAAACTGTAACCTTACTTCAAATCCTGCTCACGAGCTTAATGCGCTGGTTAATCAATATAACGCTTCCCTGGGAAAAATGCTCCTCTAAGAACAAAAACAATCACTATTCGTCCCCAGTCCCCATGGTTTACCCCCGAAATCACCTCCGAGAAACGAAAGAACGCCGTTGGAGATCGTCACATCTTGACAACGACTATTGAAACTACTTGTTGCAATGCAATATTGTTAATGATCTCATAAAAAAATCCAAGGTTTCCTACTAATCTACTGTTATTGAAAGCAACAAGCATGACCAACGACTTCTATTTCAGACAGTTGATAAACTGCTCCACACCAAATCTTCACCGACAAAATTGTTACTCTGCACAGCTTTCTAGGTGAAGACAAGGCCAACGATTCTGCCGCAGTCTCCGATATATTCAGCCATTCAACAAGCTGTATGCTGTCTCGATTCGAGAACGTAACAGAAGAGCAAGTATCAAGCGCAATCTCTGCCTCAAAAATAAAGCTCTGCCCTCTAATTCCAGTTCCTCCGTCTGTTCTGAAAGAGTGCCTGCCTATTCTGCTTCCTGTCATAACAAAGATTATCAACCTCTCCATTGACACTTCTGTAATGCCACACTGTTTTAAACTTGCTCTGTTAAATCCCTTACTCAAGAAATTACAGCTTGACCTTGAACTGTTTGCCAGTTTCAGATTTATTTCAAACCTTATATTTATATCAAAGTTCACTGAAAAAGTTATAGCACAGCAACTAATAGATTACAACATGAGGAACGATCGAGTTAGGTGATGTTTTCCAGTCAGCCTACAAACAAATGCAAACTACTAAGACTGTTCTTGTGAGAGTGAACAATGAAATTCTCAAGGCTTTGGACAACAATCGAACCGTAATATTACTACTCCTAGATCCGTCAGCTGCCTTTGACACATTCTGATCAATAGGTTACCCAATTGTTTTGGTATTCACAGTTCAGCCCTTTCTTGGTTTAGGTCCTATCTTAGTAATAGACATCAATTTGTTAAGGTTAGGGGAAAGAGGTCCACAAACCGCCCACTATCATGTGGGATACCGCAGAGTTCTGTTCTGGTTCCCATTTTATATTTGCTTTATAATTCACCACTGGGGGATATCGTAAAGGAACCGGCAATATGTTATTTCACTTCTGTGCCGACGATTCTCAGTAGTACCTATCTTTTGTTTCTCGTAGTGTTAGTGACCAACAGTCAGCACTTGCTAGAATCGAGGCCTGTGCTCGTGCCATAAATAACTAAATGACAGCCAGTAAGCTTAAACTTAACAGTGATAAATCTTACCTCCTTATCATTAGCTCAAGGCACCGTCCTCGTCCTCCGTATAATTCCATCTCCATCGGTAGTAATCGTTTAGAACCTTCCGTGTCTGCTAGAAATTTAGGCATGGTGTTTGACAATAGTCTGTCCTTAGAAAAGCATGTTAGTTCTATATGCATATCAGCTTTTTTCACATTGGGAATATTGTTAAGATCCGGCAGTATCTGTCTACTGATTCTACAGCAGCTCTAGTTCATGCTTTTGTAACCTGCTGCCTAGATAATGAAAATTCTCTTCTATACGGCCTACCTAAGTATCTTACTCAGAAACTACAGTCTGTCCAAAATTGTGCAGTTCGACTTATCAACCGGAATTCTTTCTTCGCCCGCGCTACGCCTTTACTTAGAGAGCTTCATTGGCTCCCTATAGAACAACAAATTACTTTTAAAATTTTGCTCCTAGTTTACAAGTGTTTGAATAATTTAGTTCCTGTTTACATTAGTGATTTACTCAGCCGCTATTGCCGTTGTCGCAACTTGAAGATCTTCGACTAAATCACTCATTACTGTACCCAAGTCAAAACTTAAAAGCGATGGCGATAGGTTATTTTTTGTAGTAGCTCCAAAATTATGAAACAGTCTGCCATTTACTATCAGAGAGAGTGGCTCAATTGAGGTTCTTTAAAATACCTTAAAGACTTACCTTTTTAAAAAAGCATATCTGTAATTTTATTCTGCTATTAGTTTAGTTTTAGGATTTAAAATAATATCTTAGTACTGTGATTATAATATTCTTTTCGTATAGTTTTAGGATTTAAATATATTTTCCGGCTCTGTATATATTGTAAGGCGCTATAGGGAAACAATTGGATGGAGCGCTATAAAAATCTAGTAATCATTGTTATTATTAATAGCTGAAAGTGAAGGTCGTTTAGGCTACCATATTTCGATAATCAAAAATAAAGTTAATAGCCGTAAGCCACAGTTATTTTGCAGAAGTTCAAGGAGAAAGTTAAGTATCTGCTTTAGGGTGTTCTTACCTCCACTTGTTTGTCGTCAGTAGCACGACTCCTCAATACCAAAGCTCGTTGATCACACCTTGATGGGCTGTTAGTTTTATCGTTATAATCGGGATTTAGTTCCAACGCGATTGCGCGCTTTTTTTTGTGGACAGAATTGGGAAAGAGAGAGAGATTCAGGCATGTTGCATAATAGTTTGTTTGACGAGTTCTGAAAAAACTGTGCCTTGCCTCTGGAAACATGATAATTTATAGATATGAACGAAATTCAAAGTAAGGATTTATGCTTGTTCTTTCAATCTCCTAAGCCTAATCAGTAAAACATGTATAATATTTTTCTGCTCAAAGGCGCTGTTTTTTTTAGTTTTATGCTGCTGACGTCCTAAAGTCATTTTACTCTCCTACAATTTATAATTAATGTTTGAAAAAAGGATAGGCTTTCATCTTCAAATAATTAAAACTGTCGCTTATTATATCTATACAAAGTTGATTACTGGTTCTTTGTGGCAGCTTAAAAGGGACTGTTTTTGTGTGGAAGCAAACCACAAACGATTAAATTTTGCAACCACGACCGAAAGAAAGAAAAGGTGCTTTAACTAAAAATTTGTCTTTTTTTAAGGATAAAAAAATGTTTTATGACAAAATCCGCATCATTTTGTAATGAACTACATTTGTATTCCACCAGTGCCAACTGCTCCACCACAAAGTGTTACCG
>JAOBRD020558359.1:0-16397 GCA_027575215.2 Hydrozoanthus sils | reverse complement strand
CAAATTAAAATAGTTTAGCTTGATTTATCAATCGCAAATGAAAAGAAGCATATTTAAAGACAAATCGTGGTTGGTATTTTTGATAAGACCTTCTGAAAAAAGCGTCAATTAATTATTATTAATTACAAAATACTATATATATCTATGTAAATGTAATGGCACTGTACCAAAACTACCTACTCTATTGGAATATATAAGAAAAAAAGTGATGCACATAAGCTTGCCGGTTTTTTCTGTAGACTATCGAATTCATAAACTGTAAATACATTAATTCTGTATGTAGTGAGTAGGAAGAAAAAGGAAATAAAGTATAAAAAAAATTTAAAATATTAATAAAAAAAACAGTCTGTGAACAACTTAGTCCTGATCAGGTAACTTAACATAATATTTAATTTGTAGTGACAGATCAGTCAGAGTTATCTTTGTCCTTAATTAGTAACAATAACCTTGGTAATCTCAATCATTATAAATGACGTTCCAATGCGTTTGTCAGTTAATGTTCAGTGCATTAAAAAAATTATATCAATAGAAAATAACTTTGCTCTAGTCTCCTCTTCCCCCAAACCAATGACTTGCCATTGTTTACGATCAACTCTTTTTCTATCTTACGTCACTCTTATTCTTTCTTACGTCATATTGCAGGATTCAGCGCTGACAGAAGCCAAGAAAGTACTGCTGTTGTGTCTCGCCCATTTGCCCAACACGTGCTTTTTCAACGTCGTTACCTTCGGAAGAAGTAAATACATTTGAAATTACTCAGTATCTAATAGAAAAGATGTGTTAATCTACTTTGTTGGGAAAGAGGGAAAACCTACATTATTTACGCTGCCTGGTTAGTCCGGTTGGTAAGGCGCCAGTCTGTTGTGCGGGAGGACTGGGTTCGATTCCCGGTGCCAGACTTTCACTCAGGGTCTTAAAATAACTAAGAAGGTGCTGCTTTTGCTCTAGATAACATCTGCAAACGGTTAGACCTTCGCGTCTTCTCGGATAAAGAGGTTAAACCTTTCGACCCGGTGGCAGACCTCGAACGGCATATCGAGTTCTATTGCCTGTTCTCCCATAGGCTGCTTGAGTCAAAATGTAAAAGTATTTGAGTTACCTAAACTAAACAGGCAAATAATATCACATATAGTTTAATGGAGTCTGCCTAGAAGGGGAAAGAATTTATTACTCTTACATATCTTTGTTAAACATTTTCTTAAACAATTTTGTTGAGAATGTTTGTAAACCTTGAATTTGATCAGGTAATGCGTTGTTATTGCATTAGAAATGGGTCGAACAAGCTTTTTGATCTCCAACGTAAGCGTTGGTAGTGTTTTGCACTTTATCCATGTTAAACCTCAATATTTTATCAAGAAAGGTTCTTGTTAAACTTTTTCAGGCTCCAATACACAAACTGGCGTATTCTCCCAACTAGCACTTATACTTTTCCTGTTACCAGTTTAGGAGAATTTTACTTATCATCCTCGGTAGTTTTTATATGTTTGACCAATTTCCATTTTCTCATTACAAAATGTCCTATTTTGTACGAGTTATGTAAGGAGAATTTAAATACTGGCTGCAAGGGTCAAACAAGGATACGTAGCCCTAGGTAACATGATTAATATTCTGCAAACATTAGTCAGTTCTAAACAGCAAAGCGCAACGCGGTTTCTTTGTTATTCTGAACATAATATACTATTTAATGCAATTACACAATTTTCATATTAATCGTGCTGGTTTTGGTTTAGACCACACAGAGTTGTTTGCAATAAGCTCGAAGAAAACACCGGAGAAAGAAAGAGAAGCCATTGAGTTTGTGAAGGTAAAAGTTTCTTCATTTTTTATTGACAGTTTCAACGTGTTTATCACAACCTGCTTCAGTTTGCCTTGAACCAATCTTGATTTCTGGAAAACGATCCGCCTTCCCCACCCCTAGATATAAAGCTTAGTCTTTTCCAACCTTGACTCTAATCCTTACCCAAGGGGGGTAGGTGAGTAGCCTGGATCAAATCTGGTTTCTTGGGAAACGATTTACGTACCCCTCCCCTGACCCTAAAGCTTACTCCAACCTTTACTCTAACCCTAACCTAGGGGAAAGGTGGGTGAGTAATATCAATGGATCAATCCAAGTTTCTTGGGAAAACGTTCCACCTACCCCTCCCCTGACCCTAAAGCTTACTCCAACCTTAAGGAACTCTAACCTAATGGAGGGGTGGATTGGTAGTCTGGGTCAGTCCCTATCCGTCCTACCCCTTCCACTGAACCTAAAGCCAAATCTTACTCCTACCTTAACTCTAGCCCTGATCCAAGGGAGGGTGGGTAAATTGTTCAACCGAAAACTCTACCTTTAAACTCAATTGGTAAGGCATTGGCAGATTTATTATTTTGTTTGTTGTTGTCAGGGCAAATTAGATACTGGCAAACGCTGTTAGACTCAATTTTTGTTCTTCTGTTCTTTTAATCTTCGTTAGACGCAGAGCGCTACAAAAGGTAGCACTGACTTATGGCGGGCATTACATGCACTCTATCTCCTCCCGCCCACAACCGGCTCAAACCATCCTCGAAATGTGTTCCTAATTTCTGATGGTCACGTGACCGAGGAAGCTGCCACATTGGAGTTAATCCACAAGAGTTCCACAACTAACAGAGTTTTTACATTCAGCGTCGGGTAAAAAAAAGCCTAAAATGATGAATGATGTTCGGAAATGGAAAGTGCAGATTAATATTAATTAGAAGGTGTAGTTTCAAGTTTCAGTGTTAAGTACTTAAGAAATGACAGCGAATATAAAATCTAAGTTTTTCTAGGCAACTCTACTGGAGAACAAGGCTTGCTTTCAAGCCATACAAATCCTTAGAAAATATCCTATTTTCTGTTGCTTGCCAAATTTTACTTGTTTGAGGTCAAAAGCTTAAACTTGGCTATTTTAATAATGTCAACCTGCTTTTTCCATTTCTGGATACCATCTTGTCGTAGCTGATTGATTTAGTTCAGCTGTAGTCACACGACACCCAGATACAAAAAGGATATTTGGTAGTTGTGCGTTTTACCACAACGTCTTGCAAATCTAAATTCGCAAAAGGTGCTACAGAGAAGGTAAAGATTGTCCTTGAACAAACAGTATATGCCACATTTAAAATTTTCTGGTCTTAGATTTTTCGCGCGCGAGGTACAAGAGTTAAATGATGGAAGTTGAGCAGACTGATGAAAAATGAATAAAACTGAGTGAATGGAAAATTTTAGCCCTTGCCAATGAAAAATCGTTTTTAGCAATTTCTTATGAATTTTATGACAAATTTTTAAAAAATTCAATTTTTCTTACATCTACCTGCTACAGTTCTACAGCCAACCGCCATTTGTTAAGATCAATTGCAAGGCTGGGTGCAGGCGCTCAGGAGTTCTTTGATTCAAAGGTCAAATCAAAATGGGAGAGAAAGGTAAGTGAATGTAGATTTGTATACTGTCTAACACAACGTTACCTGGTTAGCCTAGTTGGTAAGGTGCCAGTCTGTTGTGCGGGAGCCCCGGGTTCGATTCCTGGTGCCGGACCTTCACTCAGGGTCTTAGAATAATTTAGGAGAAGGTTCTGCTTTTGCTCTAACCTGCAAATTGCTAGAACTTCGCGTCTTCTCGCATAAGGGTCATGTTAAACCGCAGACTCTCGGAGTCCTGTAATTTGGTTGTGAAATCTGTTTGGTTTTCCGATTACTCAAAAAAAGTGAAGACTATTTTAAAGTGCCCATGTAACGAAATTTGTTTTTTTCGTAATATTGCAGCTTATCATGTCTTAAAAAGGCATTAGAGAGAAAAAAAAATGCCAAAATAACTTGAAATGCAATTTTTTGTCTCCGAAAAAAAGAGAGGTCTGGCACAAAAGTGGTTCCCATGAAGTAGGAAGACTGGGGACGAAATGACGTAGTAAACTGTATTTTTCGGGAAAGAGTGCATTGATACACCCAGTGTGTATGTATTGTTTTTGCAACTAACATCGTTAGGTGCCCCAGCTTCGCAATAACTTCCACTTTTCTTCGCTATCTTGTTTATCAGGGCCCGGTTCCTCAAAACCCTGATAAACTTAACCCAGGGTTAACTCTTAACAATACCTATTGGTTGTCATGGTAATTAACCCTTGGTTAGCACTAATCGGATTTTGAGAAACTAGACCCTGGTCCACCTTTGCTTTCAGCTTTCTCAGTTTACTACGTCATAGCCGCGCGCGATAAGGAACCACTTTTGAACCGCCAAATACGATAAAAAGGGTAAGAAAAAGGTCGAACGCAACTCAAACCGCACAATTTTGAGTTAAAATGTGGTAAATTAACATGGAATAAAAAAAACTTTTTCGTTTCATAGTAAGTGTTAGTTGGTAATATAGTTGCTTGGAACGTTTTGTACTTGAGTTCAGCGCACTTACCGATGTTACCCAGGACCTAGTTGTTGAAAAGCTGATTAGTCCTTCATACCAGGGTTAAATTTTTACCTATTTTCTTTTTTTCCAACCATAAAGAAGCTGAGTTGAGCTGTAGTTTTGGAATTGATTAGTTTTTACTTGGAAAATCTAAACAGTGTTTTATGAGAGCCGTAAACCTTTCCAAGGCCGATTGCAGTAACCCAAGGTTAACTTTTCACCTACTTTCTTTTTTTCCAACCATACAGAGACTGGGTTGAGCTGTAGTTTTGGAATTGATAAGTTTTTCCTTGGAAAATATAAACAGTGTTTTATAAGAGCCTTTAACCTTTTCTAAGAGAAGAAGTTATTGCTTGAACTTTGGTATAACCCAAGATTAAAGTTAACTAGTCTTTTGAACAACCTTGGGGAAGACATGTGCAAAGAGTTAAATGTACCCATGCCTCAAGTAGGGGTTTTCGCTTTGTAGACTTGCTCCAATTTGTGGAGTTTGATTCAGTTCTTTCCTCGTTTAGCACCAATTTTAGCGATGTTTTTGTATTATTATTTTGTATTTTTTGCATTATTTAATGGCCAGGAGGTAATTCGTCAAAATCCTGATGCTGATTTTTGAGTCGCGTTTAGCTGAGCCCACATTATTTTCTGGTCAGCGGTATGTTCACACAAAGAAAACAACTGTTACCGTCTTCTTTAGGTCGCTTAGAGCGCCTCACTCGAAACATTTTCGATGGACTAAAAAAACAATTTTTAGAGGCTAGGCAACTTATTAGCTACTTGAAAGCACTCGTTAATAAAATGACTTTAGCACACCAAACTCAACTCTGAAAAACGTACGACTTCACCAACGTGCAGGCTTCTTGAAGTCAAATGCTTTTTATCAGAATTATTGTTCGAGAGGGCGAATTTTTAGTTAAAGGAAAATTGTTCGATTTGTGAACTTGGCTTTGTCATGGTCGCTATATTTTGGATAAAGTAGAACTTGTTGCCAAACTTAAAATCAAGAAAAAAGAAATAGCGTTCAAAACCAAAGCGACTTATTTTCAGTCAAAATCTGTTTTCTGTTAATACGGAGACTATCAGTAACCAGTAAAGCAAACTGTGACACTAAATCAAAGTTTCTCATTTAAGAAATAATTGTTTGTTATCGTGTGTCTAGCCGACTATCATGTTATAGATGCACACGAGAACTGAGTTGGGAGACCACAGGAGAAGTGTTTGATAAGCACGAGGCGAGGCCAAGTAGCTTGGGTACTTAAAAGTGGAAAAAGTAGCAACATTATGTTGCGATTTTCCAGATAAACAGCTGGCCGTGCGTTTATCGAGTTCTATTAAACTTTCAACTTCGAATATTGCGTTTCCAGCGTTCAGATTGGTTTGTTCATTCTCGCTTATCATCTAATATACACCGAACTGGCTAAGCACTTCACGCCATCTAGTATCCACCAAGCACGAATGGAATAGTTGTTGAATAGGTGTAAGCTCGCGTCATACATACAGCGCGCGAAAACTTTTTAATACGTTCCAAATCAATTTTTGTAGTAAGATACATCAGGTTTCATACATATTTTATAAAGAATACTCCTGCGGCTCAGAAATGGATGTTTCTTCTACTGCAGGTTAAAAGCCAGCTTTTGAAGGCATCCCAACCAGGTTTGACATCAGTCTCGGTTGCTTGGCAACTGTATGATAATGATGCACCAACTCCTGTCCAGGTTTGTTGTTCAGACAGACGCTACTATTCTTTAAAGTGCTTTGGGTTCTACACTCCAAAATTATTTTCTTATACGTTTAAGACCGTCTACTTAGGATTCTGGAAAAATAATCTCCCTCCTCGCCATATCGTTAAAGTGATGTTCTGACGTCAGACGTCAGTGCAAGATGGCGGCCTCCATGGGATTAATTAGTGCTTTACTTACTCAATTTTGCAGAATGTTAAAAAAATCGTTTTAGAAAGAACATTTTTGGAATCCCAAGTTGATGTTTATAAACATATCAAAAAGTAATTTTGGAGTGCAGGCTTCTTAAGGAGGCTAGAAAAGAGTTTGTTACGACTAGTACTCGTGTTAGAACAACAAGTCATGAAAAAATACTGTTTTGGATACTAAAACAAATTTAGTTAAGGGTATGACGTGGTTGTTAAAGTTTTCTTTTAAGCCCGGGACACACTAGGTGATTTTATACGCTGATCGCAGCGAATTTGATCGTCTGCAAAAGGTGGCATATTTAATCGCTCGTATATGACATGCTAGATATGGGCGACCTTTTTTTAATATACGCCAGTCGCTGCGATCAGCGAAATTTGCTATCTCAGTAGGAGACACACTAAACGAATTTGAGAGAATTTCGCCAATCGCAGCGATCGACGTATAAAATCGCCTAGTGTGTCCCCGGCTTAAGACAACATATATTCTGTTAGTACATTCCAACTCTGCTATGCGTGATTTGATTGGTTTAGAAATAGTACATGTGAAACAATATTTACCTAGTAATTATTAGTTAATTGTAGATAATGATTCCAAACAAAATGGCGGACGGAAGTGTCGCTTCCATATTCGGATTACGATATTGAAAAATCATATGAATATAGCATTCTTTATAGTATCAAGAAAACAACGTTGTTTAAAAGTATTTCAAGGTCAGTAAGCATTGTTTAAACATTTGGAGGAAGAAATACAACCAAAAACCAATTTTCAAGAGTTTCGTCACGCTCTGTGATACAACTAACATAAACAGTGTTGTCTTACCAATCTTTCTTTTGTTATGATAGGAACTTTCTACAGATTAATTACCTCGCTAGTATATACTAAAACACTTCATCTACTTCAATTTCGATGGATAGTGGCTTAATAAATATCTACCTCGAGCCTTGGGCGCTCATTAGATATTCTGCCACTATTCACCTCCATTGAAATGGAAAAAGTATCAATTTTAAAGGATTTCACATTTCGTTGACAGTTATCTCACGATATTCTTTCCAAAATCTAGCTAAGCTTACAATACCTATTTTGTTTGGTAAAAATCGCATATTTTGTGTTATAGGCTCCACAAGAACTGGTATCGCTTTTCAGTGGGTCAAGACAGGTCGTGTATGGCTTGGTTGATAACTGTACTCAGGTAAGGAATTACCGCCACGGCACTACGTTGTTCTACAAGGCCCAGTAGCCCTAACCCAGGGCTAAGCATTTAATCCATGTTCCAGTTTCTCACGATCCGTTAACTAAGGGTGCGTTCGTTTGGGTCTATTCCGGAATAGGAATACATAGAGTATAAACTTTTCCCGATTCTTGTGTCTGTTTTTCCTGCGAAGTTACAAATAAAACATTTGTCAGTGAAAAAACTCTTTTGAATTTGAAATAGATATTTCATCGCCCTGACAATCTGGAAGAAATTTCAAAATTCTGTTCTTAACCCAGAATAGTTGGAATAGGCCCAAACAAACGCACCCTAACTTGGCTTGGGAATTTGTCGTTAAAATGTTTGATTCGTTTGAAATTTTGAGCACTGTTTTAAGCAAAGCAAGCCTTTCATTATAAAGATGTATATTATATGTTTGTGTTTTAAGCGTTTGTGATACTGGGTCATTTTTGCTAGCGTACGAGTCTTTTATAACTTTTTCTTATCTGGAATAAAAGGGTCGAACGTGGTTTTCACAGTGGTAAAGAGTTTATTTGTATTTTGAGTAATTTAAAAGCTAACATATTCGGACTATTACATTTTCGGACAACAAAAAAGATCCGAAAATTTAATCGTCCAAAAAATTTAACTTCCGAGCATAAAAATGTCCAAGAGTCTTAAAATATGCTGAATTACAGCAATGTTTTGAGGCCTAGCGTGGTTAGGAACTTACACCTTTTTTAAAAATCAAAACACACGTAATTAGAACAGTGAGGATCAAATCGCCCGAAAAATAAGAACAAATTAAGAACAATTTGAGGCTAAAATGAAAATTTAAAAAAAAAAGAAAAAAAAAGAAAAAATAGCAAAATGAGCGTAAAAAGAAAAATCAGCACACAGAGCATCACACATTAAATAAGTTTCGTTACTTATTATTTTAATACAAGTATACTCCAACTGTAATAACTACATGTACTGTTATCTGCTGTAAAATGCACAACATTTTACATGTATTTCGAAATTACAAATGTATTCCAACCATAAAAAAATATATTGCAGTTAAGAACAAAATAAGAACATTTTGAGCATCAAATTGTTGAAAAAAACAAGAACATTGAGTCTGGGCAAAATTTTACTGGTTCTTAATAAAAAAAAAGTGTATTTTAGTTGACTTTTAAATAGTTTTACAACGTGGGTTACTCATCTTACAACATAATGAAAATTTACTGAAAGTTGACATGTTTCTCCTCTGGGTTTGTCTCATATTTTGAATCAAACTGTTTAACTACTCTTGACGTATTCGGCGTCTTGTAGTAAACTGAAAATAGCAGATTGAAAGCAATAGTTGCGTCTTTTTTGGTCATGTTATTTGTAAACCAATTGAGTTTTATTGATAACTTTTTGTTATTTTTGGTGTCGTTGTATGTCCGAAATTTACCGGCAAAGTGTCCAAACGTTTGTCGTCCGCACTTTATTAAATGTCCGAAAGTTTAAGGTCCGAATATTTTCGTAATTAAAGTAGTAACCAAGTCTTCTGGTGAAGATTTAACAGGAATCGTTCTTCTTTTCTAACAGATTAGTTACAACAATTAACAGAAGACAAGGCAATAAGATACATAATATACAATACAATACAATACGATACTATATACCGAAAAAGATGGCCGCTGTACGTTTTACCATAATGCATTGCGAACGTCACTCCGCTAAAAGAAACTCAGGGAAGGTAGCAACTGGTAGAACACTTCCTTTTACTAACAACACTGTGTATGTCATATTTGAGGTTAACAGATTTTCTCTTTTTGTTTTTATGGGCAATTTTGTAAGTTTATGTGCTAAGGATTATGGGTAAATTTTCGAGTCGCCATTTATTGCGTGATTGTGGGTTGCCAATGAGTTAGACAAGGGGAAAACCAGCTTTTTAGTTTCGCATTATTGATGTGATGAAATACAAGGAAAATCTCATTAACCATAAAATTATGAAGTCGAGAACGCCTGTCATGTGATTACTACTTCCAGGCGACCCTTAAAGCTGAAGTGAACGGACAAAAAGTATCTACAATGGTGTCTACATCCGACCTGAGTATTACCTCAGGAAAAGTGAGTTTCTGCCTTTTTAATTGGTCAATATCTCTAGGTCACATCTTTAATCTTTACCTCTCTTCCGTCCCTTTTATCTCTTTTCCAATCCAAAAAGTATCAATTCATCTTTTATTCCATCTTTCATATCCCTTCGTCTTCTGACTCTCCCCTGCTATCCCATCCATTTCCACTCCATCGTCTTTTAAGAAAACTAAACAAGACCCTTCTCATGTCGATAAACGCGTGGTTTCTTTTGAAGCCCTTCTATGTAAAGCCAAGAAAATAAACCATTGCCTTATTATCGATGTCCACAGACGATATTGAGAAGGAAGGCATTAATCAGCTCTCGACAAAAATGGAGATTGAAATCGGGGTTTTCGCTTGACATTTGGAGGTGCAAATCCAAGTTTGCATAGATTTCAATCCATTCTGTGCGATACTTAATTTACCCTTTTTATATATTCCATCAACTTTCCTTCCTTTATCCTTCTACCAAACCCCTTTCTCACTTATCCCCCTGTGCCTTTCCTTCTGCTATCCGACCTTCTTCTAACACAACCCTTTTATTCCATTCCCTCCCTTCCCACCCCTTCCTAAAACCCATCCCATTTTACTAGATCCATACAAGCTTATTCCTCCTACTCATCTCTACTAAATTCCCTTCTACCCCTCCTCTCCGGCCCCATCTCTTACCAACGTCCCCCTCCCCCTTTCAGTTTCTTTCTTCTCCGTCCTCTTCGTCTCTTCCTGGCCTACCCAATATCCTTTTACTAGGGACGGACCAGTTGACCTTGTGGGGGGAAGGGGGGAGGGGGCGAGGGATTGTAGAATTTGTAAAAAAGAAACAATACAGGGCCACCCCAGGCAGAAAAAAATTGCATGCCGAAATATCCTATAAAGAGAATTATTGAAATGGGCAAAACTTTGTTTTTCTGAAGCCCGACTGAAACAAAAATTGCTGAGAAATCATTCTTCCACTGCTCTCACCCCCCACCCCCCATCCCCCACGAGATCAACTGGTTCGCCCCTTATCTTTTCTACCAATGTCTCTTCACCCATCTCTTTCTATTCACTTATTTCAATTCAGTCTTTTGGAATCCTATCCTATTCTAAGTCGATATTGAACGGTTACCTGTGCACTCTTGTTTGTTTGCTTTCGGGCGTTATAAATTCTATTGTGTTTCGCGTTGTTCTTGTTGTGGCGTATTGTCTCCCGACACACGTAAGCAAGGCACGTTCTGATGAAAGAAAATGATAAAACGTTCTTCTTCCAGATCCTTCATCAGCTCACAGCACGTGCGATCATCAGAGACTGGGAAGAGGGGAGCTTGGATCGAAATCGAACGCAACACGAGGTTGTATGACCAACATAACTAGTAATAGCGTTAAGAAAATTACTAATAATGTTTTGCTAAAAAAAATGTTAAAATGAAAGGTTTTCATGAATTTTCTCAAACAGTTATTCTTGAAAATGCCATACGCTTGCTAGTTAGGCCTGCTTGTCTTGTGTTGCCATCTTTGGCGATTGACAGTTTTTAAATAAGCCCCTCCCCCCGTCTAGAAGATCTAAAAAAAAATACCCCCCCCGAGAGAGCGTATTAGAGTTTTTACAGTACTGTTTTCTAAACGATGCCTCTCTTTTTTATTTTATTTATTTATTTGTTTGTATGTTTGTTTGTTTATTTATTTGTTTATTTAGCTTCACTACTCTTGGGTAGTCGGAAAACCCAAAAGGTTTTTCGACCCAAATGTTGGACTCCGAGGTCGTACGATTTAACGTCCTTATCCGAGAAGACGCGAAGGCCTAACCGTTTGCAGTTGTTAAAGCAAAGGCAGCACCTTCTCCTTAGTGATTTTAAGACCCTGAGTGGAAGTCCGGCACTGGGAATCGAACCCAGGCCTCCCGCACAACAGACTGGCGTCTTTCCAATTGGGATAACCAGGCCGCGGTTTGGTTGCAAACCAAACTTGATATCCACTGTTCACCACGACTTACATCTCTTTCTAACGATTAAGTTGTCAGTGCTAACTTTAACGTCAAGCCTGTTTTGTCTTCTAGGTTGTCAAAATGCAGCGCAAAGATTTTATTATCAATTTGAGTAAAGAATTCTCCATTGTTTCACGGTTCACAAGTTTTGTCGCAGTGGAGCACAGAGAAAAAGTTTGTTGACAATTAATTCATTGTGTAAAAGTTTTGTTTTGTATCTTATTTCCAACTGAATGATACAGTTATACAATTACACCATAAAGGGGCTGATGAATACTTCTCACACCCTAATGAAGTAATTGTTTTGTTATATGGTCAGGCGATTAGAGCTAGAGTATACATGCTATTTCTCTCAACTTAGAGATACATCTTCAGCTCATTTTTGGCATGAATTCATCAAAAGGTTACAGATTTGCAGGAGATTTTAAAAAATACAAAATTGGCTATCTCACATTTGACGTCCTCAGTTAAAAACATGAAATGTTAATATCTTCAGGACCATAAAAGGTTTTGATAAATTTTTTCACTGCTATTCCTCATTTAGCAAGGTCTGTTCAATGAGGTTCCCATTTCATAGGCACTTTAATATCATTAGTTACTTGTAAACATCTTTAGTTGTCTTATTATTTTCGTTTTGTCGTTTTTGTTGTATTAATTTTCCTTGAAGTCATTTGGCTAAAAATGCTGTACAGTTTAACACGAGTAGCTCGAACTGCCAAGAGAAATGGAAATTGCTTCCTGTTACAAAGATTTCGCATTATAGAGGTTAAAACTACAGTAAATTTAGGAAACAAATCCAAGGAATTCGAGTTAAAGAGGGCTGGAGTTATCGGGGTTCAACTGTAGATTTTTTTTTACTTATATTACTCTTACTGACTTATTACTAATGCAAACTTTCGTTCACTTTTACCCGCTGTTATTTCATCCTGTTTATCATTCTGATGAAGCCTTTCACTAGAGAAGGCGAAACGTAAATGTATTTGTCTTAAAAATTTTTAATAGACTTTATCTTTTATCACGTTTCGTCCACGAGAAAGCCTGAAACTATTGCTACTCTTGCTGTTTCAACGACATCTGCAAGAAGTAAACAAAAGCGTGTGATATTTTATTTCTCAACTCAACATAGTTTTTTCAATTATAATCGCTTGTACAGGGGGAGAAGTTTGACGAGGCCCTGGGTCCAAGCATAGGAGAGCTGGTATCGGAAGAAGATGTTGACCTATTGCCATATATGGGTTGGGAAACAACCAATCAGGCAGAGGAAAGCAAAGAAGTTGATGAAAAAATGGTAAAGCTTCAGTTAAGTTACTCAGAATTGAAAAAAAGCACACTTTATTGTTCAGAAGAGTTTTTTTTGTCTTTGAAATCAGTTTGTATGTAAAATTATATGTACGAATTTATTGAGGTATATGTATAACTCATATTTAAAATTATGTGTCGTGGTTCAATATTGTCCATGGTTTGAGTTTAATTTTTATTTTCCTTTCTTTCAAACTCATTATCATACATTACAACATCCAAGAACAAAGGAAAATAAAGTCTAAATCAGGGATAAAATTGAACTACAACATATGCATGTTTGTATGTTTGTATTTTTAAATAAAATATTTCCCTAGAATTAGGATTTATATGCTCTTTCTCTGCACGCTTATTGATTTATTTGGAGAGGGCCTGGGGCCAGTAGGGGGGTATCAGCTCAATACAGTGATCCCCCCCACCCCCAAAAATGGTTTCGCGTAGATCATATGACCTACCAAGCCATGTACTTGTGATTGCGTCCCTGTTAATCTGCGGTGCAAGACCTTCAAGATCAGTAAGGGATTATTTTTTCCTGGTAATCCCCTCTGTCGATCGAGTTGTGGTGCCTTTTTGTTTAAAGCGTTTAGCGACTGATTTTGCTCCCTTGGCGACATTTTACCTCGTAGTCTCGGATATTGTTGCATCGATTGTTGTTGTAGTACCCACTTCATGTGAGCATTTCTTTGGCTTTATTGTGCATTTCGATGGCTTCTTCCCCTCCCACTATCCTTTTTTTGGATCACTCGTTTCAAATTGAACTACAACGTATGCATGTTTGTATGTTTGTATTTTTAAAGGTTATCTAACACGTTAACGGAATCGAACACACTTTACTAATCTGCAATCGTTTCTAGTCGATAGGTCAGCGGGCTTGTGTGTAAGTGGTGACCAGACTCATTTTAAAATAATTCTCCCCTCATTTTTTGTCTGTTTTAGACGGCAGAGACCCGCATCGCAAATCTGCTGGCCGAGGGCAAACCATTAGAGATATGTTCCGTGTTACAAGCAGAAAGATGTTACAAAAGAGCCTGGGACGAGTGCCGCTCAACTCCTGGAATGTCTCTTGATTTATCATGGAGGGTAAGAAACAAACGATATCAACCCTCAACACTTGTGTGTTTGATTCTGATATGATAAAAACTTCACTCGAAAACAGAAAAATCACCGAAGAAAGCGTGAGTCATAAGAGTCAATAACATGATAGTGAAACTAACCAATCGCTGGCGAAAGCGTGAGTCATAAGAGCCAATAACATAATAGTGACACTAACCAATCATCGATGAAAGCGTGAGTCACAAGAGTAAATAACATGATAGTGAAACTAACCAATCACCGAAGAAAGCAAAGTCATAAGAGCCAATAACATGATAGTGAAACTAACCAATCATTAGCGAAAGCGTGAGTCATAAGAGCAATTAACATAATAGTGAAACTAATCAATCATCGATGAAAGCGTGAGTCATAAGAGCAAATAACATGATAGTGAAACTAACTAATCACTGGCGAAGGAAATAAGAACTGCATTATGCTTTATTGGAAGTACTATATGAGATTTGGATTGCTCGTATAACAGTTAAAGCACTGTTTTCTAATTAAACAGTATTAGATTGTAATGTATTAGGAAATGAGTACTTTAGCCCTTTCCGCTCAAAACACGACCAGTATCATGTTAGTAAGTTTTCCAAACTAAGGCTCATATTTTGATGAAATAAGTGTGAGAGAATTTCGCTTCTATCTTCAGAAGTTTAAACAATTTTCATGCTGTCACTACAAAATGCCTTTGTTTGTATTTGTTTTGTGAGAAAAAGCTAAGTGCTGATAAACTGGGGCCGAAATCTTTTGCGACGAGAGATCCGATTTATCGGATTTGAAGGTTACTGCCTTAGTTTTGAGCAGTAGAGTCTCCTTATTTATTCTCCAGATATTCCGCTACTAATCACTGAACCATGTCGGATTCTCTTTGGGATATGAGAGCTAATGTGGTGGGATGTATATCGCTAAGAAAAGTTTGAGTTTGACTAGATGCAGTTAACGTTATTATAATGATTGTTCATCTGTTGACCTGGATACTTAAAGCAAAACAATAAAATTTAAATAGCCTTTGTTATAACGACATCACAAGTGCATCAAAAAGAGGCTTGCTGGTGAAATGCTGTGTGAGATCACGGGAGGTTTTGATTTATTTTAACTGTTTTTACTGAACATTCAGCAATTCGTAATGTCTTTTCTACCATGTTTATTTACTGGAATGTTCGTTACGCAGCACGTAGCAACTAAGTATCACCACCAAGCCTCGTTTCAGTGCAAGAAAACGCTTTTGTGACGTCATCATGAATAAGGTCTTTTGTATCCTCTCGATGCCATTATCAAGAATAAAATATTTACAATGCAAATTGTGCCAAGTTAAGTATAAGAAGTAAAAAATAAACATGTCAATGGCATCGAGAGGATGCCGAAACGTCAATGTACCGTAGTTATTCGCCTTTAAGCCACACCATATTTTCACATAATTTCTAGAACTTGAACACAAAGCCAGGTTAAGTTTGGGGTTGCGGCTTAAAACCGAGTTCTTCCGAAAAAAACCCAAGTATTTTCCCAAAATAAACTTGACAAAAGTGTGTTCTTTGCGTTCCTCTAAAATGTGGATTGCGGCTTAATAATGAGTGCGGCTTGAAAGCGAATAACTACGTTGATTTAAATCTTGCTGTTTTTTTCTACTTTACATATGCTTTAGAGATCTGGATAATGGTAATAAAATAACTCAAACCGGACATTTTTTCCCTCTTGTTTAGGCTGCGTATGCATTGATTCAATTGTACCTTGAAGGAATGAACAAACCTGCTCAAGCAAAAGAAGTTGCTGAAGAAATACTACGTTTTCCTTTCAATCGTAAGTTTAGCTGTAACACAGGCTCTTTGCAGCTAGGGATCACGTGACCGCATCTACCTTAAATCAAGCAGCAACGACAAAATGGTATCCTGATATGGAAAGAGCAGGTTAACATAAGGAAGAAGGCAAATTTTCAGCTTTTGACCTCAAATGTGTAAGAAATGGCCAGTAAAAGAAAATAGGATATTTTCTTAGAATTTGTATGACTGAAGAGCAAGCCTTGCTCTCCATTACCATTTTCACATACATTTACTTAGAAAAATTTTGATTTTATATTTGCTGTCATTGTTGAAGTACTTAACATTCAAACTTGAAACCCTGCCTTCTAACTAATGTTGACCTGCTCTTTCCGTTTCTGAACATCATTTTGTCCTAGGTGATTAATTTAAGGTAGATGTGGTCACGTGACCTCTAATCCGAGTTGTAAAATCTATTTTAAGCAGGCTTCTTGTGATTTTAAAGTGCCTATGACATGATGTATTTTGTTACATCAATGGATAGACCTTCCTGAATGAGGAAGAGCGGTGAAAAGGTTCTGTAAAAATATTCTATGGTTCTCAAGATAATTAACAATTATTCCACGAACGCGCGTTGGATATGAGGTGATAGATAGCCGACGAGGCGCGAAGCGCCGAGTT
>JAOBRD020558252.1:0-16400 GCA_027575215.2 Hydrozoanthus sils | reverse complement strand
TCATTTATCATATATACTTCAAGTTTATACTACTCGCCGACGCACTTAATAGTTTTTTTTAAAAACTATATACCATATGTTTTGTTACAAGTCGGTAAAATAAGGCAGTAAAGTAAGGAAGTAGTAGCTCTAATTCAGTAGCACTGAGTTTCAGCTTTTTAGGCACACGAGTGTAATTGTCCATGATTTTTAGGCGCAGGAGTGCGATTGTCCATGATTTTTAGGCGCACGAGTGCGACTGTCCATGATTTTTAGGCGCACAATCAAGATACCAAGTCGGTCGTAAACTTTGAGCCCTGATATTTTAACGTAAAGGTCGTTTTTTTCTTAATTACAGATGGAAAAAATTTGGGCTGAGCTCCATCCACTAGTCGACAACATCATTCCAAAGGAGAGCTCTTCGCAAAGTCTATCGCCTCCTGGGTCCCCCTAGAGTGTTTCTACTGACTAAAAAACACATTCACTTAACAGATACGTGATGTTAGAGCTTATAAAAGAGTTACATGAGGGTTTTGGAAGTTAATGCAGTTCCTTATACACATGCACCGATTTGTCAGCCAGTTTGCTTTTCTTCTAAGAAGAACTAAAAATCTTTATTTGTTCTTCGTGTGAAAAGTATGCACTTCATGATAAAGAAGCTACGTCTTCGTTCTCTTTGGAATTTTTAATTTTTGCATTGCTTAATATCATGTATCTTCGAAAAGCAGATGAAACTATTTTCATAATTAATGTAAGAGATTAAGACAAAGTTTCCTTCGGTTGCGTTATTCACTCTCGAGTGCTTTATTAACTCCCTTTTCATTGACTTTTGGCAAATAGTTCTATTTTCCATACATCGATCAGTATCGACTTCGTTAATCTTTTAGAAACTGTAAAATAGTCGGCTTTTGTTTGTGGTATATGAAATAGTTTTAGTAGGTAGCTCGCAATAGTTGAACGAAATGGGTTTGCAAATTGCTCGGCGGTTTACGCTGAAAGAGTGAGCTGTAACTCAGTAATTTAAAATAAAATCCTCATTTTACAACATTAGGCCTCTCACGAGGCAAAAAAACATAGACTTAAGGTAACAAATAAAAATGAGAAATGTTTGAAGGTAAAATAGAAAGTAGTTCGATACAGTTATAACATTCCATATGTCATCGTGACGCTCAGACAGAACAAACACCAAAAAAAACTATTCATTTAAAGGAATTTTGTAAAGTGTGTAGCAACAGTTAGTTCTGGGTGATTTATCTTGACGTTCTTTATCATTTCGTACGATCATCTCTGGAAGAACTTACTGACTTGAAAATCGCGTAGCAACGTGTTATGTGTTTCTTTGTAAGCAAAAGCAATTTCATCACTTTCCAAAATTCATTAAAGGAAACTCTGTGTTATGTTTGCGCGTTGACATTATTAAAAATACTATCCGAATCGATTCTGTGAGAGGTGACAAGATCGCTGATATGAATTTGTTCTTCCGTTGATTCCATCTTTAATAACTAAATATCAGAAATTGAGTAAGCTAGTTTTAATTTTATAAAACAAGAAAGTGAGTAATTTTTTACTCTTTCCATAGTACTAACGAGATTCAGTAGCTAAATGTTTCAAGCCGACATCTACTGCATCCAAGAAGTTAGCGTTAATCTGTGATTACGCAAAGATGGCGTCCTGTACATTTACCCATAATTCCTAGCGCATAAAACGTCTAAAATTGCCCATAAAAATCTGTAAACCTCAAATTTGACAAACATGTTGTTTAGTACAAGGAGTTTTACCAACTTTAACCTTTAGCGGCACGAGGTTTGCAATGCATTGTGATATAATGTACAGACGCCATCTTTTTCGTAGTGATCAATTGTAAGCGAAAACGACCCAAATATTCTATTTTATAAATGAGAGCAACCAGCTCAGTAGAGTTGTACACATCAAAGGATTTGAAGAAAACATTTTGTTTTCCTTTTTTCCTAATTACCCATCATACCAGCAATAATTTTGGTGCTGGTTGATTTTGACAATCATCATAAGAGTTGTGTTTTACACATATTGTTCTGCAGTCACGCAAAATATGTTTTTGATCACTTGAGTGTTAATAGGTTCAGTCGTTAGCATCAACTCCGTAGTCAATACAGTGACAGCAACAAGCAGTAGCTGGTCTGTTGCTCATCGCGTTAACTTGCTGGTCAAGGCTCCAGTTCGCTGTCAAGAAGTTATTCATACACAAGGTTACAACGAGAAGCAATAAATGTGATGGTGTGAGTCAAAGAAATAGTTGTAGTTTTTTTCCAATTCTTTAAAGTTTTTTATACACTACAGTTGGTTTGGAAGCGTTCTTAACTCTTTTTGCGGTTGTAGTCAATTATCTAATGTAGTCACGTTCGAATATAGAAACTATCTTTACTTCATTTTGTTTCGCAAAAGATTTCTGAAAGAAAACCAAAATTAGTTTTAAAATCACTGCGTTCTACCACAGTCGCCCCATGTGCACGCACTCATACTCGGACAAATTGCCAGTATAGCATTCAAACTTGCCCAAGCTCGCCCAGACGTACAATCTGTTTTTTAATTAAAAACAGCCAATTTTGGTGTTAGCCTAATTAGTAGTAAACTAAGAGACCAATGAAATTAAGGAGCTTAAGCAACGAAGACGGCAACGTCGACGGAAACGAATTACAAAATACACCTTTCTGGTTTTCCTTTTTCGACCACGACTTGGCCTCTCTTTTGCCCAGTTACGCTTTGTGAACAGAAAAAAATTAAAATTAAAAGATTGAGAAAGTTTTCTGTTGGTCGTTTCCGTAGTCGTAAAAACTCCAATATTAAGCTTTTCACGTTGTAAGAAATAGCGAACACAGTGATTATTGTGTATTACGAAGGGTCGAAGTAAAAAAAATAATTGCAGCCATTTTGAGGAGCTGGTGGTGGCGGTTGAAGACAACGGCGTGCAGGTGACCAACATGGTGCATTCCAGCGTGCAGCTATTGTGTTCACTATTGTTTTCTACCGTCGTCATCGGCGTTGCCGTCCTCGTTGCTTAACCTAGTATGTAAACGCTTCGACTGTTGCCCTTCCTCAAGGCAAAACTGTGGTATTCTTTTAAAGTTTGCGTTGATTGGTTTGATTAAAAAATGATATGTAAAATTGCTAAATTTGTAAGAAAGATGAAAAATAAAGTTAATGGTAAAAAGTGTCATTTGTGTATATTTTGTTTTTATTGGAATAAAGTTGGAATATTGAAACAAAGATGAGCAATCAAGAAAAAGCGAATTCAAGCCCAGTCAAAGATTTAATCGAAATTATACCAAGTTTTTTTTGTCAATAAGAAAAGAAAGTAGAGGATTTGCAGAGTTTCGACAGTCGCCACAATCTGCACAATGTGATGTGTTCTTCTTGCCGCAAACATAGGTTCCATATTATATATTGAGTCTCGAATCAACTTTATTGCTGTCATTTCTTGCAATTAAAAGAAACAAGTGAGTAAGAGAAAATCGCACATTAGTCATTAGAATGTTTCGCCGAGTGGTTGGCAGGCTTTCTGTTTTTATTTTCAAACCAAAGAGCTTAAAGACGGAAATCAGCTTAACTCGATTCAAACAAACATTTTTAAGATGAAATAGTCCATTTCACGGTTCCTGGAAGGTAACCAAGCTTAGACATGAAACCGAGGCGAAGGTTTTCCTGGCACAGTTAGAGGATTGGAAGTGATTATCATAAGAAAGAAACGTTTTAGCATGTCTGGTGTTTCGACTTCTCTAGCAATGCCAGGCCAACCATCGTCTAGCTTGGTTACCTTTCAGGAACCGCGATATTGATAATTTCAAATAAAACAAACATTGTACCTGCGTGCGCAAAGTTGGATGGTTCTATTCATTCTAAGACAGGATGCATGGCGGTGGTTAAAGTGTATATATCGAAATCATGGAACCTGGCTTGTTGGAAAGGTTTTTGAAAAAGAAGAAAAGTGTCGTTTATTTTATTAACATAACTCTTTCGGTTGCTGAAATATTATGGTTTTTCAAATATGCAAATTATCAAAATTGTGACGTCAAAGTCGGGAATCCAATAGAATAAATTACAAAACAACGTTTATTGAAATATCAGATCAATGATCCTGAAAATTTGCACTAAAACACAAATACATGTTATAGAGATAACAGTTGTTTTGTAATTTATCCCATTGGATTCCCGACTTTGACGTCACAACTTGATAATTTGCATATTTGAAAAATCTTAGTATCTCAGCAACCGAAAGAAATAAGTTAATGAAATAAACGACATCTTTCTTCTTTTTCAAAACCTTTCTAACAACCTAAGTTCCTTGATTCCGATATATACACTTTAATTATTGGTGTATATTGCTTGGAGAGTTATTGAAAGAAACAGAAACCTCTGTTAGACGCTTACTTAACAGGGACGTCAGATGCTTCATTTTAGTAAGGCGCTAGTTTGCCGAGAGGGATCCTGGGTAAGGCGCTAATTTGCCGAGAGGGAGCATGGGTTCGATTCCCGGCCGAAGCATCTCTCGTAGGCAAGAAATGATCGATGAGGTAGTGCTGCATGGCTTTGCTCCATCGTCTGTAAAACGGTTCAAGACCTTCACGTCTTCTTTAGATAAGGATGTCCAGTTACTTGACCATGTATCGGGAAACTTGGATGAACCCTAACACTTTTGATAAAGAGTAGGGTAATATCGGTGTTGTTGTCTATCAGGTCATTACAAAGTGGGAAACCGAAATAAGCTGATGCTTCGGACGAACTAATACCCTTAACATTTCAACCCTAACTAGAATACATTATATAGAGGTGTCGCTGCAGAGCCGTGTTTGGGAACACGTACATATGTATGTGGGTTTTACTTTAGCTCAGTATAACGAAGAAAGGCAAACGATCATGACTATGACATTACACTCCCCAACCCAACATTTGATAGACCACCAAACTAGCCAGATGTGCAGCCGCGAATAGGATAGTTCTTGTTTTACGGAAAACTGCTACTCAGAAAAGCAGCATCTTGGACATTGTTGCAGTTTTGGGAATGCGGGATCCTCGAGGCGCCAGGAAATGTTTTAATTTACAAAGAGAAGTGCACGAATTTATGGGAAAAGATGAGTAAATCTTTTTAAGAAGTGATTCATAAGCTTCAAGTTTCAGAGGTATAACCAAAGAATCAAAGCAACGTCACAAACTCAAAAGTTGGAGTATATCTTTGTAAAATAATGGTTTTCAGCTGCCAATTTAACGTTCTCGACGTAAAAGAGTTAACATCCTTACAGTCCTCAGATGTTTCTTTATCCTGGTCTGTTTTGGATCTTCGATGATTTTCTTTACCTTGTCTTCTTCCCCCACCTCAGTCCTGGTGCTAATATGTGGTTAGGAAATTATAATCGTGTATATATAGACATCAGAATATGTTCAGGAGCTGCTGTTACAGAGAAGTTGTTGAGGCGTTTTGCCCATGCATCAGGCCATAACCCGGCGCTACTATTACTTTCCCTGACAGTTTTTTGTCTTCCCTAGATGTTGTTGAAACATATACGTTTTGATGACGGCTTTCATGACTGAGATTAAAATCGATATTTATAAAGCGTTGTTCGGGGCTGTTGAAGAATGGCAGATGGAATTCAATGATAGACCTTTCCTTTCTTTCCTGGACTTTTCTGTGATCTTTTCGTAGCTCATTAGTAGAAGGTTGCAGTATGTTCGCGTCTTGTTTCAGTGCCGATGCCAGAAGTTGCCAGAAATACCATAGATTAATTAGTGAACAAGAATGCGATAGAAGAACAAGGATCATGATCGTGGATACGAATTAAGAACTAACACAGAAAGATTACCTACCTACCCTAGCTAACCTATTTGTACATGTCCTACCTGACTTATTCGACCTAAGTCATCCTGCCTGTTTTATAATTCCAATTGAAATAACCCCGTGTCAATGCAATTTACCTAGAGGAAATTGTAACTGACTGTTACACCAAGGCAGAAGCCACTAGTCAGCTACTTGAAGTTCGTGTTTATAGTTGTTGAAAAACAACATATTAGCTGTCTTATATTCATAGTTATAACAATTTTCAACTATTCTTTACAGGAATACGATTTCGTGGTTCATACAAAAAGTTCTAAACAAATTCAAGGACTTTTCAAGGTCATCTGAGACTTTTTCAAGGACTATTTCCAACAGGGTATAACAAGTTTATTATGTTTAACGAACGAATTAGAGAAACAGCCGTTCAAAAAATAAATGTTTTCCATGACACTTAATTACCAACAGTTCAAAAATAATTTGTTTTAACTTAAAGCTCTCTTGGACTGAAATCGTTGAGCTGAAATTCTTGTAGCTGTTTAAATAACCAACTGGTTACCCTTACGATCATGCAACTTTCACTCGAACTTCCTTGAATACTGGTACTTATACAATACAGTTCCTAACAGACAACAGAAATTTAACCATTCTACTCAGTTTCTGTTCCAGTTCCTTTTCAATCTCTGCAACCTTTTCTGCTTTTCGTTTTGCAGTTGAACGCAGAGAAGTAGCTTGATCCTGGTATATATATGCTTGATTCTTTTCTACTTCCCCCTTTAGCAGAAGCCTATTTACCAAGTCATGGAGATTTGCAATGTCTGATTCCACTCTTGCTTTCTTCTGCTTAAGTTCCTTAATATCTTGCAAAGCAGCCTTCCTCTTTGCATCTGATTCTTCTGACTTGTTTTACCCTTTCTCCTTCTCTAAGTACAGTCCTTAAGTTGTCTTGATTGTTTGACTGACAAGAGCAATGGCTTGCTCATTTCAACATTGAAAATCCCATCTACACTGTTCACATCGTCAATCACAGTTCGCATGGCAATAGGTGTATGCCCCTCTAAATTCTCAACTTCAGCTTCCTTGCTAATACTGAAACTTTCTATCAACAGCCGCCTGGCCATGGGATAACACTAGCACAAGTTTCACAACCTCAAACAGGTTCTTGTTAGCGTCTCCAGTCATGAACTTGTAGAAAAGAATGTCAAGCCTATCATGACTGGAATCATCTTTGCATCTTTGAATAAATAGTACAAAATGGAAAGAAAAAGACACTTTCCATAATGTTGCGTCCATTTCTCTTTAGAAATTCAAGGATAACTGTAAATTTTCAAGGCATTTTTTGAAAAAACAAGTACTTTTCAAGGACAAAAACTTCCCGAGATTTAGTCTAAATACAAAATGTACGATTGCGTGCAAGATGCTTCAGTAGGCTTTGATTTGTTTATTATAGTTAGATATTTTCCACAAAATCCAGGAGTACGGGGAAGTTGACTGCTCTTCCTGGGGATTTCCAGGGCTGTGGAAGAAAATTTCAAAATTCCAGGAGTTTTCCAGGCCCTGGAAGGAAATTAGAAAATTCCAGTTTTCCAGGAATAACAGGAGTAGTGCGAACCATGTTTAAAGTTTATCGATAAAATGGTGTTTTAAAGCCTAAGTATGAAAAGTAGTGTATTCCAGTACGACCAAACTAAATAATATCACCCTTGAGCGTAAAAACTCTCCATTCAAAATATTGATTCAAGTTTCACTTCTTTATTTCAAATGTCCTGCATTGTTAGTTCACAGGCAGCCATACACTTTCTGCGACTTGACCACTGTATTTTGCCTTTAAGTTAAACTAATACTTCTTTTAATGGTTGACCTTCAGTTTTGAAAACAAAATGTTACTTATAACCTTGATTCATCTGGAGTAAAACCTTGATTCATCTGGAGTAATATACTCCTGGTTGTCATAAGACTATTCTTGAATATAACACCAATAATTTTCTAATAACCAGAATATTACATTTTGTTTAAATATTATTCTTTCAGCTCCAGCCATGGCTTCCCCTTCCATGAGACGTACAAAATATGTTTTTTAGTGAATATGAAAATGGGAATCTACCAAATATCAAAAGAAGAACTTTCCCAACCTAATTATATAAAAAGTAAGAATTCTAGTTGGGAGTTAATCAACATGACATTTGTCGTGTTAGTTGGGCTAAAAGAGAACTAAAAAGGGAGCTCGAGAGGTTCAAATTTGTTTAATACAGAGAATATATTATACTGAACTGCTTCATGCTGAAACGTATTAGATCAGAAAGCCTGCAAGCTGATAAGTGCCATAGCAGAATGAAACAGTTGCTTTGAGGACAAACACAAGAGCTAATTCATTATTATATTATATATATTACAAACTACGTCTAAACTTGTAATTGATAAATCTTAATTCCTGGCAGACCAGCAGCCAAAATGTGATTTAACTTAACTCTTCATGTTTCAAATATTTATAACCCTGTTCTACAGCCAATTATTAGTTTCAATACAAAAATAGGAATTCCCTTTTCAAAACAAACGCCTATATATAATAACAATATTCTCATATTTGATAAGTCTTGGAGCATTAAATAAACAAAGACATTCTCTCAAACTCCAGCTGAGTTTGGGAGTTGATATTCAAATTTAGCTTTGCTTGTTATGATTTCAATAAGTTATATAAAAAAGAACAAAACAATGCTTTAACTATACATAAAAACTTTATAATGACCAAAGTTCCTTTTGTAATATAATAAATTAATTAAATTTTACCTATACGCACAGTACAGAAGGTAAGAAGGAACTTGGGTGGTGCATAAAATAACAAGAAAAAAAGTATTTGCACTGGCAGGCTATGTACAGTTCCAAGTGTATTCATTTTAGAACAATTATTAAACTTGAGTACTATGGATATAAGATTTTGAAGATGTAATTTTCAAAGTAACTTCACTATTAGTAAGTTCTGTAAATATCAGCATTTTGGGGTTGGTTGTCAACCTCAACATCTCCTCCATAGAACACACTAGGTGGGGCTGGTGTGAAGCCACGTGTGAAAACACCCTGTAAGGCAAGAAAACAACCTTAGTCTAACCCATATAAATTACATCTATGAGAATTTACACCCTGGAGGGGAGGGGGGTGGAGTACGACCCATATATTAACCACCTCCCCTCAAACTTTAACCCTAGTACACTAATTGTGATTTACCTTGACGTTGAGTTTAATCAGCATTAATGCCAAAAGCAAAGCCATGCATACAATACTCAATAATTTCAGGGACAAAAAAGTAAAAAAGTTCCCAAGACCAAAAAAACTTCATTTCTTTTAGTTTAGTAAATTAAGGAATAAGCATGTCCCCTAAATATAAGCCAAGTTAACTTTGGCCTTTCAGCCCCAAATTTGTCAAATGGCATATACCGTAGAATTCCGAAAGTAACCCCTTTCAGAAGTAACAGCTACCTGAAAGTAATGGTTCCTTTTTGCCCTCCTTTTAAATCCCGAAAGTAGCATCCTCCCCCCCCCCCCCGCCGCCATGAAAGTAATAGCTACCCAAAATTAGCAGTACTTTTTAATGGAAAAATTCAAAAGTAACAGTGGCCATTACTTTTGGAATTCTATGCATATGGTAGTCTGTTTGGTTTACTGTTTGTTCATCGGGTTATGTTACATTGTATGAATGAGTATCAATGACATTGACTTTTAATTTCATGTTACATACCCTATTTTGCATGAGTAATGGGGAAGTTAGATATTGATAAACTGGGGGCTGAAAGGGTTAAAACCTGCCAAAAAAATCATCCTGGGGCGCTCAATTTTTTTTTTTTTCTCCTTCCCCCAGAATTTATTAGGACCCATTGTTTATTACTTTTTCAATTTCAGGTTTAATCATCAAGGGGTCAAAAGTTCAAGACAAAAATTTCACTGACCAGTGTTATGTTCGATGTTTGTCTTTCCTTGTTTTTGTTTGGATTACATGACAGGAAATAAGAATCTAAAGTTTAAAATTCAATAAGTCTATCCATATCTTTGCTGGTCTCTGTTGCCTTGTTTTAAATTTTTCATAATTTTTTCACCCCTCCCCTTCTGCCCCTTATTTATAAAATAAGGACCCCCTTTTATTGAACTTTTAAAAAATTTTTCACTCCCCCAATTATTCTGGCCCCTGATTATTTGGCATCTGAGAGTAAAAAATAAGCTCACCCTTCGCTGCTGTTCTTGCCTCCATTGCCACTGTTGTTGCTGCTGCTGCTGCTGCAGAGGGCTTACTACAGGGTATACAATATGCACAGGGGGCTGAGATCCTGAGTTAGGCATGGGTACTGAATGGCGTCGTGTTGACGTTAGTACTCTGTTTTCTTCTTGGCTTCTCTGATATTGATCTTTGTATATATCCAGCTGAAAATGATATGATGAGAAATGATGTAAGAACTTTGCCTATTTGCAAATTTACACAACTCATGGAAAACTGTGTACAGACCATGAAACATGGTTTAATGATAGCTTAAGGGTTGCATGATTTAAACTCTCTGTTATATTTTAAAAAGATTCCTCTCTTCTGACATTTCTATTTTTGTTCATCTTAATAATAGTACAAAGCGAAATAATGGTGCAGGGTGAAAAAAAACTTCCAAATCTAATAATAGCTTACAGGACAAATTAAAAACTAATAATAAAGTAGAGTGGAAAATTCTTAAAAATTCAATAATAGATTATTATCCCTATCAGTGTGAAAAGTCCAAATATAAAGTTTAAAATAAAGTCATTTAGTTTGTTAGAAATTACTGCTATAAAAAGTCAGGCTGACGGAACAAGAGTGGAAAACGTCAAAAATAAATTAATAATTCGGCCTACAGTACTAGTCCTGAATTAAGCTGTATAGAGTGTTTTTTCCCAAAAAATAATAATGGTATATCTATGATTATTAGGGACTCCAGAGTAAAAACTTTGCTCATTTGAAATGCATGGCAAACTGTGTACATATCATAAAGCATTGTTTAAATAACAATAGCTTAAGGGTTGCACATTTTAGACTCCCTGTTATTTTAAAATGATTCCTCCCTTCTGATCTTTCTATTTTTGTTACATATCATATGCATCTTGCCATGACAGTTTTGTCATATGTCAACAAACTGCATATTAATTGAAACATACTGTAAAACACAATGTCAATCTTACATACCTCTTGGTTCAAAGCTACAATTAGTTCTTGGCAGTTTTGCAGTTGTTCTTTAAGTTGGTCCTTTTCACATTGTGTTTTTTCTTTATCTTGCCTTTCCTTTGTGAAGTCCTCCTTGTATGCTAACATCTGACATAAAATGATAGAGAAACTCACCAAATGAAAAGCTGCTTAACTTCTAAAAATCTAAACAAATGCCTTAAGTAGACTCAAACACCTTTCAGACCACTGTGTTTGTTCTAACTCATCATTTCTTTAACATTCATTCATGAGACTGTGCTACCTAGGAAAAACTAAATTTTGGAAACTTTTAATCTGATCTGATCATGATTTTATTACCAGCTCAAAGATAGTGCATAAATTCATGAATAGTTACACAGCAAATTATATGACAGTGATAAACTGGGCTCATGGAGCTATATATAGGTATGGGTGGGCTATAGCAAGCCCCACCAATAATTTTGGGGAGAATTGTACTTCTTGAAAAATTTTATAAATACGGATTGACGGTGGGGAAAAAATGTATTCTTAACGATCTCAGAAGTTTGAAATTTCAAAATTTTCTTTGGGGTGTCCCTAGAAATCTAGCACTTTTGAGGTTTATGCCCTTGCACTAGGCACTAGTTTGGCCCCACCAATGCCAAATATACTCTGCAGTCCCTGATAAATTAAAGAAGCTTAGTTATATATTATATAGTTTAGGAACTTGTTTCTTCATATACCTGTTGTTTTATAACTTCTATATCCTCCTGGCTAATTGATTTTGTTGTTTGGAGAGAACTTTGTTCAATATTTGAAAGTGCAGTTGCAAGTCGCATCAGCTCTGACTCTAAAGCCAGGACATGTGTTTCTGCATCAGCAAGTTTTGCTTGTGTCTTTTCTATCTCATTTTTACTCTGCTTTTTTTCTTCCTCCATTTCAAATTTTAACTTATCATAATCTTTTATCCATTTTCTGTTTGCTTGCATCACCTATAAATAATCCAAAAAAATTAAATGCTACATTAATATATTAAGCAATGTTTAATCAGGTGACAATGATCCATTTATTATCTCTATGTTTCACACTATTGTTTACAACACCTTTCCAACCACTTAACTAAATGATGTCATCTAACATTTAACTTCAGCATATCTATGCTCTAAAACATTTAACAAATTTTTTATCTTTTACACTAGTAATTTTGGGCATTTCTTGTCCAAATCTTACTTAAAATATATGAATTTGTTTATAGTTAATAATAACTATTATTAATTATTGAAGAGCATTAAGTGCAAAAACGGTGTAAGTGACTATATAAGTATGACAATATTTATGCTAAAACCTCTCAATGGTTCTGGAGAGATAAAAGGAATAATGTAGGGAGAATTGAGAACTTATTCAAAAGTCACTAATTACATTATTTTGCATTATTTATTATTTTTAAGAATTAAGTAAACACAATTTAATGAACAACAACAAATTAAAGATCAATATTCATTACCTCACTAATCTGCCATTCTTGCCCCTCCTCTTCTGTGCTTGAAATATCATTTGATTGCTGAAACAACATTGTAAGTTCACGAAAAATCAGCACCACTTTTATATAAATACTTCATGACAACAACACAACAATTTCCTCTGACTTATCTAAATTGCCTTTCTTGAGAATGCCTATTTCCTCTGACTATTAAATAGTTAAATTGCCTTTTTTGAAAATAGCTTTTATAGAAACACACATTGTTGAAATTAAAGCTGATAAATAAACTTTGAATATATGAAATTCACATTCAGTATGACCGTGTCTAGGTTTGGTGAGATAGATTACATCCTAAAAAAGTGTTGCAGTTTTGACTACAAAATCTAAACTTATTTTACCATATCCTGCAAAACCTAGCATTAAAATAATGTCCTATTAAAATGTTCTGGTAAAAAACGTTTTTAATGATTAAATTAATTTATAACCATTCCAGAAAATATATTTAACATTGCAAGAAAGTAAAAACCTCATCTATTAGCTGAGAATATCCAGAGACTAGAAGGCGCCATCATGTTCGCATTTAACTATTTCAATAACAAGATATACTTAAAATATTAATACAGGGCCAATATCAGTTTGTTTACAAACAATGTTAAACCATGGTCACGTTCATGGTCACCAGTTGACTCTTTGTACTACTTTCCTTTGTAGTTCTGACTCATTAATATACTGGTGAAAAATTTACTGAAATTGAAACTTGAAGAAAAACGTTCTTTCATTTTTTTAGTTCAGAAAAGCACCCATATAAAAATGCTATACACGTACTGGCATGCACGTACGTATGTATCAAAATTAGCGCATACATTTTAACGTTTGTTTACAAGTGGATGACAACACACCCTGTTACACCAAAATTCCAAGACATTAATTAAATTTGTGGCTTCTTACAACTGCATGTATGTCTTCAAGATGTCACAAACTCTTTTAGTTCAGAAAAGCACCCATATAAAAATGCTATACACGTACTGGCATGCACGTACGTATGTATCAAAATTAGCGCATACATTTTAACGTTTGTTTACAAGTGGATGACAACACACCCTGTTACACCAAAATTCCAAGACATTAATTAAATTTGTGGCTTCTTACAACTGCATGTATGTCTTCAAGATGTCACAAACTCTATATATCAAGGACACTGACTATAAATACATCGAAACCTTTTAATAAAATTAAAAGCACTATATATAAGTACAATAGTAATACATACGACATAATATTATAGCAACAGCTAGTACAGAACAGTGTCAGCTGAAACTAAAGCATTTTAAAACTACCGAGCGTATGAACAGTTTCACAACTCGTAAAAAAGCTGACACCTTTTTAACTTACGACACTGTAATATAATAGAGCCAATACACGAACGACTTCAGAATCACTTACCTCGATGATTTCTCGCTCTCCCGCTTCTCTATTCTTGTCGCTTTGTGTTGCTTTAAGACAACCTAATTCTCTTTGTAATTTTCTATTACGTTCCTGTTCACTTTGTACTCTTAATAATAACGTTCTTTTTTCTTCCAGAACTCTTAGAAACGACCGTTGCAACTCCATACATCTTGCACAGCGACTTTGTGTCCTAACGGAATCCATTTTGCTATATAAACACAAAAATCTTACACCTACTCTATAATTATCAACTGAAAATCCTTTTCTCAGAATTCAATGAAACTCTAATCCACAGATCCCAGCTCTGAGACGACCTCCGACGATTTTGTCTTCTTTAAGTGACCTACATCCTATATACATACTCGCGATCGGCAGAGCTCATGTTCTAGCGCATTCCAGACGTCACTGTGACGTCATTTATAAAAAAAACAGTATTGCGCAAGTCATTGTTTTGTCACGTTGATTTATGTTCTAGAACTTAGCTAAGCCGACCTTGCTCTTTCGGAAATATTGTTTCTAACTAAATGCAACTTTTTTTTTTCTCCCAAGCCAGACAACCAAACGATAGTTGGCTCGTTGTTATGGGCTGCAACGAACCGGTAGCATCTGCCCGGAACGACGTCAAAGGAAAACATGAAATACTATACGAGCGGTTCAGAGTTAGGTACACGGAGACGTTAAAGTGCTTGAAACTAAATATCTTTTTAATACTACAATAATAGGGATGAAGTTTTTTCCTCGAAAATCTCACGGTTGTGTCAAAATTATTGACAACAACGCGTAAAGTAAACAGAAAGATGAGTGAAACGATACATTCTACGTCGTGGAGCAGCACAAAATCCGGCTTATTTTATTAGGAAAACTACAAATTTTGTGGCCCGACACTGTGACATAGCCAAATTGAAATATATATATATTGCGTAAGCTAAAACATCTCAGAAAATAGAGTGACGTAATCGAGGAATTTCTAGTCTTTAATTACTTATGGAAAAGGCTCGTACTGCAGATATTCCCGTGATTCATCTAACATCTTGAAACTATTTTCTAGATTAAGTCAAACCTTTTGTGTCATATACACTCATATTTATAATAACACAACTGGTAAGGCATATGCGTCGCTAGTAAGTTCAAAATTAATCTTGGAGCCTTGGAGGGATTTAAAATTAATAATTCGTAGTTTCTACACCTCAGTATATATATGGGTAAAACAGCTGACGGGACTGCAAAATCAACGAATATTAATTGTATGAACATAATTCGTCATCGACTAATTAGGAGAAAGAATAGGGCCAGGGGGTGAGGGTGAGGGACTCTACAAAAAGTCGGGGGTGCGCGTCGGAGGATTGTCTGAAGCCTTATTTGAACACACCAGCATTGTAATTTATCCGTAACGTAGTTCTAACAGATTAACAATGTTTTGACATTTTACAATGACCTAGTCATTTGTAAGTTATTTCAAAACGCTTATGATGTGGAATATATAGATAAAGTAACGTAGAAATCTGAATCAATCTAAAAGCGAACAGTAGAACTTCGTCTTTTAGCAGGATTACAAGATTTGCTTAAATACATTTTACTTAATCTGCTGCTAAACTTCGCGTTTTCCAAGGGGCCATGCTGACTTCATACCGATATTCGAATTTACTTTGTTTATGAGACTAGCTTAATTGTGCAGATAATTAAAATTTACCTTCCTTTCGATAATATTTCAGTATCGAAAATGACATCACAGGGTGTAACTGAATCAAAAGTACAGCAGTCTCATCGATTAAAGTGGCCAGTGAGCGAATACGAAGAGCTGGTACGGTCATCAAAAAATACTTAAACAATTTACCGGTTTCCATTTTGTTGCCATTCCGATCGGCAAGTTCACTGAAGGTCATGTCAGTCGTCACGGCAGTGATGCACGACCAATCTCCGAAAGCTTATTTCCTTTTCGAGTTTTTAATCGGAAATGACTGAAAATAAACTGATAATTTTTTTTTCAGGTACATTGCTTACAGTATGCACATTTATAGTAAAAATTCAAATTAAATGCCTCCGGCTACACTCGTCAAATTATTGGGTGCCAAGGTATTGCGAAACCTACGGTTCATCAACATTACGTCACAGATTGATAAAAATTGCACAATATACACATCATAGCCACTGAGACGTAGGCTTAGCTGTAATGCGCTTGCGTTAGTTTTATGTCAACTCTTCAGGTCAATTATATTTTGCTTATGAGTAAACACCAAGCTGGAATCACGTATTGAGTAGCTGTGAAAATTAAAACTTCACGAAACTTCTATTTATGACTAGAAACTAAACTCGCGTTTAAGATTTCTACTTTTTTCCACTGTCTTACATTTATGTAGTCGATCGAGTCTTCAATAAAATATCAAACGAAGTATGCTGTAACATTCGAGTTAATGATGATTTTTAGCTATGGTCACGATTAGCGATCCAGCGACCATGCATCCGAGCAAATTCCTCGTTCTTAAAGTGGGAGGTAGCCAATCGACACGATCTGTCTGCTTTGGAGT
>JAOBRD020558251.1:0-27768 GCA_027575215.2 Hydrozoanthus sils | reverse complement strand
ATAGGGCTTGCCCCAAGGCCCTCCTTAAAAGATAGGGCTTGCCTCAAGGCCCTCCTTAAAAGATAGGGCTTCTCCTTAGGCCCCTGCAAAACTACAGCTTTCTTAGGTCTTTGATTTTCTTATCTAAAATTTCCTTCTCAAAGAGAAATACCTTGAATGTGAAAGGCAGAGACACTCGTTTAAACTGGGAGTTTGTTGTGAGAGTTCATTTCCATCTCGTTTGAAAATTTCTAGTTCTACTTCAATTCAGCTTCGAACCTGTTATCTTATACAAAGTATTTGGATCTCTAAAGCGGTGAGAGATTTGGGGCACTTTTGAAGCAACTAAACATGGGGTAATAACCACAATTCAGGGTATACAGTTTTCAAAGCACATTTTCGATAATTTATTTATCGCTGATTTTTTGCACACGACAAAAGGTAAGAGATCGTTTGCATTAATACAATATTGTTCCTTTTTTTTCGTTTATCGTACATGCATACCAAATTATTAGCTACCAAAATTTCTTTCGTTATAGTTTGCACATTTATCTTGGTTTCACGCAAAATAAATAGCTGAAAGTTCTGATAATATAGAGTTAAATATCAGCTGCTTCACTAAAAAATACTTAAATTTTAATTTTCGTATCTATTGTGCAGTTATAATTATATTTCTCAAATTGTCAAAAAGTATCAAATCTGTCACGAGATGCAATCTTCACGAGTACGTGCAATACACTAAGACCGTGTCACACAAGTACATCCATGGCTTTCATCAATTCTTTCTATAATAAAAATCTCACAGAAAACATTTCATAAATCTGGCGTTTTACACACAAAGTACAAAAACTTCTGCAGGAGAGCAAGAAAAAAGTTTACGTATGGATTTACAAATTAAGGTTGAAAAATAGTTACAAAGAGTTCTCTTTCAAGCTGCCTTGGTGTGATGTAAGTTCAATAGCTTGTATCAGTTCTCTGAAAGGAGACTCTGTTCTGTTCCAAAACTTACAAGTAAATCGCTTAGCACTAAAAGGCGTAATAACCAGTTCTACTGTCGCTGAAACACAGTCGATTCAGCTGTATTAACAAATCATGAAGGATTCGCTTCTGTGGACAATTCTCAATTGTGCATCCAACGTGCTCTCTCGGCTCCTTACAAGGTTGAATCTTCTGTACCAAAAGGGGCAGTTCAGGGAGGACCGGGAGGAATGTGGACCGAGCAAGAGACACACCATCCCTATCCCTACAAACTGATGAAGTGTCCCCCCTGGCCCCGAGTAGTCAGCTGCTCGTCTTTAGTCTTGTCTTAAACATGTGGCGCACACGGTTAGGAGAAACCGTTGAGTTGGAAGATGTCTGTTTAGAAGGAAATTTCTTGATTAATGGTCATCATTCCAAAATACAAAACAGTGTTAGTTAATTATGTGAAGAGGTAACACAAGGTACTATAGGGCAACACAGGGTAACGCAGGGTATCACAGAGTAACGTAAGGTATCACCGAGTAACGCAAGGTACCATAGGATATTACAAGGTAACATGGGTTAACATGAGGTATCACAGGTTAACACAGGCTAACGCAAGGTAACACAGGGTAGCTAAAAGTGACGCAAGGCAACACAAAGTAATAAGCGTAACGCAAGAATCATAGAGAACACGGTAGCGAAAGGGTAACGCAAGAATCATAGGGAGGCACGGTAGCAAAAGGGTAACGCAAGGTGACGCAAGGTAACACACGGTAGCACAAAATGACCACAGTTACATCATTCTACAAAAAGTGACCAACTTGGGAACTGATTAACAGACAAATGTATTTGTACTAACAATTTATGGTAAGTCGCAAGTTTAGTTTGTCCGCACGTAGCGCCTGATAAAATTGGTTTGCAATTATTAGTCTGATAAACAATATGAACGACTATCACTACCAAGTTTTTCATCATCATATGAACAACAAAACTGAATCGGATTTATTATCACTACCAAGCCTTTTCATTAGTGTAAAATAGAAAGTGGTACTTTCGAAACTGTTATTCAATATTTGGAGCAATTTATACCTTCTAGTAATTCGGATTGATTAAACAAAATACACACAACACACACACATAAATACATAAGAAAACTACTTTTCCGGACGGAAAGTCACTCACTTTGACTGGATGATTCTTGTTCGCTTTTTTCTTTATCTTGGGAAAAAGTAAAGGCGCTGATTGGCTGAAACCAAAACCATCATTTGAGTGATTCTTGTCTCTATAACTGTTACTATTTAAAAAACCTTCTGAATGCAAGGTCACACTACTCTCAATTCCACGGTATCGCCAATACCTTTACGCATGCGCACAACCGTTTCACCTGAGCAACTATTAAGCAAGTGAACGAAGCAACCGTGGCATGCAATGACCAAGTTTGAATTTTGCAAAAGCTATACTATGTTACGTGATGAGCTCCTTCTGATCTGCATCTTAAAACTTTCGAAAAAAAAAAGCCTCAATAGAGAAGTCCAGTATTTTGGTGCTCCTTACGTCATACTTCTGTACTGTTAGTTGGGAAACAACACTTGCAGTAAGGTAGCTTCTATCTGGCATTTCTTTCCCAAACAGCAAGAAAACCGTTCGCACAGATATTCGTATCCGTGTAATACAGGCCCTCTGTACTGATAATCAATGCTATGTAACTGCTTTCTTTACAGATTAACAAAACAATGTAAAACAGGCCCTCTTTATCGATCACCAAAGATATTTAACACAGGTCCTTAGGCCTTGCACACCTTTATAATGGAATTCCTGTGACTCCAGGCAGTCTGAGGTCGGGCAGATTTCAAGTTTACAGTTTGACGTTCTGTTAAAAGCTCCTGCCTTTTCGACAAGTGCTTGGTGCTGAGATAAAGAGCAGAGAAAGAACCTCAGTTGAGAGAAAAGAAATAACAACCAAAGAACGATAAAGGAAGTGTAAAGCGCACTTTGCCACAAACTGTTACAGTACCTCGACTCACGTTTATGATTGCTACCATCCAGCGTCGTTTGTGACGAGAAGCGTCTAGCAAGTGTAAAACAGACGTCACCGAAGGAACAGACAGAAAAATACATAGTAACTAGTAACTGTTGTTTTGCAGAAGTAGCAAAAATCAGGTTAATAAAAAGAGAGAATATAGCGATATATGTAGCTAAAGTAAAAGACACAAACAGCTTGGACCAGACCAGACTAACATAACACACTTGTGTCAAAATCAAAGTCAAAATCAATTGTTACTGCGGTGAAAGAAGCGTAAAATGGAATGAACGAGAAGAACAATAGCGTTAAGATATTTGGATTCAAACTCGATATACAGAGTTATTCTAAAAGATTCCAATCAAAAGGTTGGAAAAGGAACACTAGATGTAGATAGCAAAAAGAATAAAAAGTAAATATTCCAATTTAACAGGACTCCTCTCCCGTTACCTCATCAAGTATTGAGGCGCGCCCGTACGCTTTGTGGCTGCTCGGGAGCAGAGTGTAGGTGCGGAAAAGCGTCTAAAGAACAAAGAATGGAAGCAAACAGTTTCATATCAAACGATCAAATACAAAACTATGACAGTAAGCTATGTGAAGGATTGTACTAGAATTCAAGAGCTAACCACGAGGCAGTTTTTGGTGCGGGCCACCTTGAAATATTTGAGCAATGAAAAACAAATAAGAACTAAAGACCGAGCAAGGAGCTGGCATTCCCTAGTGAATATATGTAGACATAACCTGGAGGGATAAGACCAGCTGAATATTAGACGCTTAAAGACAATAAAGTATTTAGTACTACACTGTATTTAGTACCACACTACGCGACATGATGACATATGCATAGTAGAGGGTCTAAAACATATCTTGTTAGAAGAAGCAGCTGCACGAGGTGGCATATTTATGTTAGAAACTAGAAGGAGAAGCTTCCGGAAGTTTTTGATGAACTTTAACCTAGATCCAATTTTTATTTCTGTGAATATGCAGTATATAGTGGACTGAGAAATAATAAAACTCCAACAAGAATTCTGACAATTATCACACAGGAATTGTTGATGAAAAACTTCTAAAACGTGCGGTGCTTATAGTATCCGACTGTAGCAACTACGCTGAGAAATCATTGATATTTTCTGTTGATCAAAGCTATGAAGAATAATCGTTATAAGTATGAAAAATGAATATTGTTAACGTATGTGCGCACTTTGGAATGAAAATAAATGCAAAATTTTAGTTTTACAGACAATTTTTGGCAGAAACTTCTGCTTTCTAAATGTTTAAGTAGAGTTTTCAGCCGAAAACATGTTTGTAAAACCTGAACTAAAGTTTGTCCTTTATTCACTGGAGACTACAATAAGTTTGCTATGCAATCGTTCTATTGAAAACAAAGTTAAGTTAAGGTACCTTGGCTTCAACGCGGATTGCTCCAGTCCTATCGATGGCGCAGAAAACGATCTACAGGACAGTCCTTGACTACTCCACTAAACAAGACAGCAAAAATACAAGATGATCAATGAAGGAAATTTAAAACAAGAAATAACTACAATGTCTAATTATTTTTTATAACGAATTTTGAAACCATAGGCTACTAATATCACTAGGAACTCTACAAGAATTTTGAATTTCCCCAGGTCTAAGAATGTTACTTTCACTAGAAGTTTTGATAAGATATCAGAAACTTTGAAAATGCTGGAAGGTTTAGAACCTCGAACCTATAGGTATGATAATTTCGTACAAATCTTTAAGCACAAGAAAGTTATCTAAGAATGACAGGGATCGAAGGTTTCGTTATTTCTTGTCTCCTTTCAACCAAAGACATAAAGGTACTAACATTATTTGCTACTACTGTTAAATTGAAACTGTCGGAATACCTCAAACAATTTCATGCCCAAAGTAAACAAAAACAACCAAAAGGCACGAGTTTAAATGGAGCACAGTTAGTGAACAAACCTGGTGACTCGGGTCAGATGTTGAGACCAGGTGAAGCTTCTGTTCAGCGTAACTACACAGCAATGCAACACCTACAACAAGAACACGTGTTTTCTTAGCTTGGAACCTTTCACAAAATTCTCAGTTTGTTCGTAACAACAGAAGCTGTAAGATTATCGTACTTGTCAAAAGGGTAAGAAATATTGTTCTACGGATGGATGTCCGTTATAACCTACTGGAAGTTGAATTGTCACCGAGCTGTTTATAACTCAAAGTTTCGTAACTGGTTGGTCTAGCGCATTCAATCTGCCGTGACGACGACAAAGGACAATGATTCATTCTGTACTTGTTCCTTAAACCACACCGTATTTGCCGGAAAATTGCGAAATTGATCAGCTAAAGTATATATCTTAGGAAATATGTCAGTGCGTCATCACGGATCACTATGTTTAGTGACGAGAGATACGGCCGTTCTACTACAAAAACAAACGTCTATAACAAAAATCTTCGTTATGATACAACTCGTTTCTAGTTTATCAGATATGTATTCCTTTGCCTCCACAAAAAGAAAGCGTTTAAGCTGATTCGTTATATATGGGAAGCCGAATCTCCTTTGCCTCAGGTGTGACTGATAGCCAGCACTTTTACCAAAGGATTACCATACCTAATGCTGTGCTACGGCCCTCTCGCATGTACTTTCTAGTCCACTCATCCAAGAGGATATTGTAGTAACGCTGGAAAGAACAAATACAGAGCAATCATCGAGAGACAAACGAATGTATGAGGCGAAGTAACTTCGACAGCTTTTTAAAAATGCTCTATAGCAATGCTAGAGTTGGATAAAAATCGTTGGGATCGGCTTAAAAAAAATTCCAACTCGAGTTTCTGCGCTTTCACCGGGGGTCAGGGAGTTAAAATTCTTACGTTTTAGACAACGTGCGAAAGCTAAGAAACTCGAGCTAGAGATTTTTTAAGCAGTAAAATGCCTATATCTTAATAACTGCAACAAATTTGAAACAATCATCACAAAAGTTCTTCTCTTGAAAATCACCGTCACCTATATCATGATCTAACTATCAGAATCATCACCATATTCATGTTGTTACTCACGCTTGAATCGAAGAATCTCAGATATTTGTTGGAAACCATTGACGGAAACGCTCTTTGAAAGCAGCCACGTCTGCTGTACTGCAAAGGCAAAACAGAAAACAAAAATGTTCAAACCGTGGCAGTAGAATGTCTTTAAGAGTGATTAATCCTTTCAGTCCTAGAGAGTTCATCAACCTCTAAAATATCCTTATATTTACAACCAAAACAAGTTGTTTGGCTTTGGCGATACAAAATCTAAACACTTAAAAATTCTTCTTGGATAAGCTTGACTTGTTTTGTTCGTTTTAGGGTGAAAGGGAGATAAGCAAATCGTCTTACGTTTGCCGTCATAAATTCACATCAAATGTACCACTGACGTACAAGCAGATAAATGTTGCCATATGCTATGCCATTCTTCTTCCTTGATACAAGGACAACTTGTTCGACTGTTTGTTCGACAGATGTGAATTTAAGACGGCCTTTTGGTTGATTTGTTTGTCTAGACGAACAAGTCGTCCGCGAAAAGTCGTCTGAAAAGACGAACAAACAAACGGACAAATTCAGACAACTTTTCGTCTCGTCCGCCCTTTAATGTGAAAACGGCTATTGGAAACAACGCTATCATGAGCTACTTTGCATAATCATATCGTTGAATTTACCTCATCTTCAGTCTCCATTAGCATTCGAATGTCGTCAGGAGTTAAAACATCAAGAATTGTTTGTTTGGTGCGCTAGAATGAAAACCAACAGAAGATATGTGATATAGAGTTTACCTTTTCCAGATTACAAGAGAACAAGATATTCTTGAACCAATCTAGTGATGCCAACTGCATTAAAGTCGTTCTAAAACAAATCTTATCAGACACAGTTCAAGAATTCGGAACAACAACAGCTGACTACTCACTTCGTCCAAACGATGTTGAATATAGAAGGCGTGCTTGGCTTTTTCATCTGCTGCTAAAGCAGGAGTCCCTTTGTCTTGAACGAACAAGTTCAAAGAGCTGGTACTGTGACAATGAAGAGGGTACCAAAATAGATTACAACACGATCAATTCCACCGCATGCGCAATAAATATAATTTAGGTATAATAAAAGACTCCGAACGACTTCCAGTCTTAGTACAGGCACCCTGAAGGTACGTCTACTCTTCTGCTTATTAAGATTTTTTGGTAACATGTTCAAAGGGTTTTCTTTCTCAGAGACGCTGAGGAAATCAAGAGCTTAACCATAGTACCAAGAAATGCCTTGTGGTTAAATGGACTATTATAGGTTTTTAATAATCACAAGAACTTTGGATAGCGTAAACTCTTAGGTCTGCACGAGTTTTTGTTGGTTGGAAGAGAATCGTTTGACTACAAGTACACGATATGTCTTTTTCCATTTTACGTGGTGCATGATCAACTAACAAACGTCTTACGGTCTATTCCCTGAGAAATCATCTTTGATTCACTGTGCAATGGCTATTGCTTGTTACTCTAATTCCTCAGTCATTCTTGAAAAAATACATCGAATAAAAACTTTGTCCTATTCGTGTGGTTGTTTTTTCTGCGAAGTTACGAACAAAACATTTGTCAGTGATAAACTCTTTTGAATTCTAAATTTGAAATAGATATTTGATTTCCCTGACAATCTGGAAGAAATTTCAAATTTTTATTTAGTCTGAAATAGTCGGAAAGGCCCAAACAAACAGGCCCTTGTGAGGAAACTAGCATGAAAGTGGTGTCAGTTTTCTTCAGTGAGTCCAAGATAATAGTTTGACGGCGGTTTAGTTACCCTTAGCAAGTTTGAGACGAACCTGGACGTGGAGGTTGTAGTTACATTCTCAGGAACACGAAAGCCAGAGAGATTCAGGAGGTCTCTGATCATCTGTCCTTTGATATTCCGGTCGAGTTGTGAGTTGGAATGAAGACTGAAAGGCAAAGACTGTAGAATTTAGCCAAGTAAATGAAACACTGCATGAAAGCCATAGTGCTCAAAAATGGCCAGTATATTATTTACTATTGTTTTTTGACATATAAAAACCATCATGATTTCCAGATTTCCATGATTTCAGATTTTCATTGGGTAATTTAACATGAAAACATTTACCTTTTTATAAAAGATAAGTAGCTTTCTTATCAGGCTTCAAAAAACACAGTGGTCTTCCCACAGCAAGAAGAAATGATGGTAGCAATCTTGTATTTCTTTTTCTATCTCAAACTTAGGTGTTCTGGCCAACACATTGGCTTCAAAGGCACCAATCTCGCTTTATCAATCAAGAGAGGGTGTTCTTGTTTTACTACTGTATTAATTATCGGGGCTATTCAGGTTTCTAATGGTTTATTACCTCGGAGATATATTCACTTCCAGAATCCATGGTTTGAGATTTTCATCAAGAAAGATATCAAAGCCAAACAGTTCAATGCAGCAGGATCTGCAAAACAGAAATCACTGTAAACTTGCCAACACCCAAAATCTCATTTTCCGCGCCTCAGAGATGCAGCAAAATGTATAAACGATAACCAAAAAGCTATAAACAAACAAGGCTGAGTATCAAAACTGCATGTGCAGCAATGAGAATATACAATAAACAATACATTGAGAAAGAAAACTACTGACCAAACATGTTCCAATGCGCGTGAAAATATGGATGATCATAATAACAACTTGAAATGCAAAAAATGTGAAAAATAAAAAAGGCATGTATTGTTGTTGTTGCTTTACTCAGAAAAATTGTTTCTTGAGACATACCCAGCCCCAAAAGTCCAGTTTAACGACGCATGCGACAAAAAGCCTAAGACCTAAGTTTACTATAGTTACAAAAAATAGCACTAACCTCTTCCGCACATTTTGCTTGACGAGGGTGTTAACAGCAGATTCTGAACTGCAAAGGCACGGTGAGATTAAGATAAACATTTGACTTGTAAACAGAACTATTTCAAAGGGCAAAAGGCTTTGCGATTGTAGTACTGAGGAGAAACTTACGCAATAATAGTCTTAACGACGACGTCTTTAATCGAGTCCCACAGCTGACTGGTGTTGACTCCCCTACGTCGAAGGTACCCCCAGAGAGATTTTAGACTCCTGGAATGTAAAAAATAGGTCCTCAATGCGTACACGTGTTTAATGGGACTTATTGAATAGAATGGCTGACCTTGTATACCACGAGTTACCTGTAGTCTTAAACTTTCAACAATATGAATGAAAGGGAACTAGAAGGGAAAAAAGGAAACGATTCCGCTTGGTGTAATTGGTCATTTCTTATTTCCGCTGTTTTCAACACGCGAAACATAGCATAGAGAGACATCCTTGCGACAATTTTAATTCTTTGTGTTACATGGTACATCAGTGCAACACAACTCTCCCACTCACTCTCCACAACACCCTAACTGTTGCTTCTGACAACAAATATACATGTAAGTAAAATTAGTTATCCCCAAAAGAAAGGCCAAACTTAAGCGTATAAATTGATTTTGCAAGTCAAGAAGATCTAAACTCAAAAACAAAAATTTGATTGTAAACAAATGCTTCATAATTGATGTGTAGACACAATTGTAAAACTTGTAAACTGCTGCACTGATTCTCGAAGCAAATTCTGCTTAATGCTAAAATAAGAGCTATATCGATTCATAGATTATCCTATTCTTATTGCTTATCTAAAAGAAGCTCAAATAACGACAGATGATAAGATACCCGCGCAAATATATGTTTAAAAGAACGTGCTCTGAAACTTACGACATTTTATAGGTTTCTTTACAGTCGTTACACTTGAGTAGCTGTGGACGAGACTGAGAGCATCGCACGTCAAAAAGACGCAACTGATTTCACTGGCTTTGCCAATTTTCTATTACTATATATAGTAATGGAAATTGGGTAAAGTCAGTGTATATATAGCTCTAAGTTTCGAAATTTCAAAACAATAAGCTGTGAAAACGCTTTGACTGATCAACAATTTTACGGGTTTGGTTGTTCAACGTCTCATTCGCCGTCACGGAAGAGTCGACAACGGCACGAAATAATATTCGAGAAAAGTTCGTCTCTTCGGGAAATAACAAGGGACGTGAACACTTTCTACAGTTACACTTTATGGTTTTTATAACACAAAATTGGTTTGAGCTAGGATTTTCACATTTAATTCCGAGACAAAAAGAATTTTCATTGCAACAAAGGATAGAAGCTGAGTCTATCTTTCCACAAAGGACAAATAAGGAATTTCCTGGCACCTTCTTTTCGAAAGAATCTGCGGCACTTGTCGAGAAAAAGTACGTTATTCCCCAGCGCTGCGGTGCTCGCGTGGATGGCAACATTTGTGCCGGCTAGTGATATATAACTAATCAAATGCCGACATTTTATCTTCCGACACACTCGTCCAAAATATTTGGTAAATCTCAGACCGAGGGCTTGACGTAAAGACTGAGTGTAGCGAGGATCATACCACAAGACTGAGGCCTAAGATTTCTCAGTAAAGACTGAGCGAATGAGGTTAAATAGTTACTAATTTAACTATTTTTTTCAAATTTAGAAAAAGATTAAAAAGAAAAAAGGCAAACAAAAATAGGGTAAAAAAGAAACGAGTTTGAAATGGCCTCCATCGTTACGAGATAACATAATAGAGACCTTTAGCACCGGAAAATTTCTTTACGACGGAGGTTTGTTTACCGTAAGAAAACGTGATAGAAAACGGCGTTTTTGGCACGATTTCCTATTTAAGCAACGCGCGCCTTACCGCGACGGACGCGCGCTCAGGAAAAAGGGCGCGAAAACTTAATTAAAAATGCCAGAGTCTGTATTCCTGCTTTCTCAGCAGCCAATCAGAGTACACGATTGTCTGGCCATATAATAAGACGAGATACTAGGAATTTGTAGTTTATGGCAGCAACCTGACAGGAAGAATACCTTACCACTTATGGCCTTGACACACCGCGTCATCCGAATTGGCCTGGTACGCGCCCTCATTCTTCTTATTCACACTGTAGTTTGTCAAGTGCATGAATCGATTGCTTAGCGTCTTGTTTGACGCAGAGTACTTGCACGTTGCGAACCTAACGAGTCCATCCTCAAACACGTAGATCCTCAGGGGGTCGTATGAAGTGACGAACACATATACTCGCAAATCAAACTTGCTTCCATTGATAAGATACGGTTTATGAAGATACCTGTTGAATAAAGACTTAGATGAAGATGAAGATGATGAAGTTCATCTAGAATTAACGTGAAAGTTGATGTTGTCATGCATCCAGACTCAGTTGTGGTAGAAGTTTATAAATCGATTATTGAAATTTTGCATTTTGCCTTAAAAACAGACTTTTCGACCGAATCCATTGGTCTGCATCAGTGAAGTTGGTCACGTTGCAGTGACCCTGAACATTTCGCTGTCACACACTTTGGACCGGGCCCTCTTCTTTGTTCCTTGACGTTTGTCACTTGACAGCGGACTGCCACATAACCATCTAGAATTAACTGCACAGTTAAAAGCAACCAAAGCAGGTCTTTTCTTCTTAAGAAGAAAGTACTTCCTACTAGAGATATATCCGACTGACACTACAAGCACTACACTTGTGTAAACACCTACAGTTTTCATTTCAAACTGTGGTAAACAGACATGTTGTGACGGTGGTATTCAACAACCTGGGCTGGACTGTTAAAAGGCTGGTTAATTTTAACCCTGGGTTAAGCCAAAAATCAAGCAGGAACTTCTTTTCTAAGGAAAGGTTTATCGTCTTTTGAATAAGTTTTGGATTTTCCACGGAAAAAAAAATTGTCAGTTCAAAAATTACAGCTCAATTCAGTATCCGTAAGTTTGGAAACAAGAATAAATTATAGTTTAAAGATGCAGCTCGAGTTAGAACTAATGTTGGCTTTTGGTCAACTGGGCCAGAATTGACAATTTTTTCGTCCTTCAAAAGTAAACTCAAAATGAATGATGTTAAATTTCCTATCTATGAGAACCACGCACATGGTGTAGGAACAGTGTTCTAAATCGTCTGCATTTTCAATCAATATTGAACACGAATCTTACCTTTGAACAACCACTGGTCTCTTCCTTGGAATTTGATTCCATTTGTGAACCACACGTATTCCAATTCCTCGAGCAGATGCCGGCTAACAAGAAACGGGAAACCATTTTAGACAAGCAGTGATAATGTATGCACACACGTGCTAGCAACAAAAACGCTTTTAGAATTTTTCTGGAAATACCAAAATCACAAGACTGGTATATATTTCACTGCACACATGTGCTTTAAAAGTAATTTGCAGCCATTAATAGTGGGCACTATATAAGGCCACATAAGTAGTGGCTTTTACCCCTCACCTCTATCTTTGAAACCACTAGTAGTCATAGATTAATGAAATGCGTACGACTGACGAGGAAATATTACTGCGCTCTGCTCGTCGCAGTCTGTACCCAAATAGAATGGTGCTTGTGAGTGTACTGATTACTGAATATCGCCTTAATTCTTTATAATCTTTTGTCTGAGTATTCCTTGGAGTCAAAGATTTAAAATATATGAAAATTTATAATGATTAATAACAAGTTGAACAATAATAATTCATCATAAAAGTTGACAAGAACGCCTGCAAGAGAGCGTGATACCACGTTTGGTTGTATGGTTTTAGTTCTTACTCCTTTAATGTTTTAAAAACCGAAAAATCAAACATAACGTGCTGATGTCATGCAGTACTTCTACTTTCAAAATAGTAAATTTTGGGGGATAGACATCACTTTCTACATGCACAGATCATTTTGCAAACGGGCAAGCCACAAGATTAGGAAAGCGTTCTCCTTTCAGTCCAATGCAAAAAGTGAGTCTCAATGTTCGAAACAGCTGTCAATGGCAGTACTTGTGATTTACATTAATGCACGACGTGTATGTATGATATAGTAGTATCAATCCCTGCGAACTGGAGAGTAAAAACGTTCGGTGCCCCTCCACTTGGCAAACTTGAACAACTTACAGGTTTAAGAATCCACTTCTGTCTGCTTCCTCCGTCATCCCACGCTCTCTTGAATTGTTTGAAGTCATAAGGAAGAACGAATGTTTGCGGTATGAAGCCAAATTCCTGTAAAAATGATTATTACGGGTTCTTAAGCATCGCTCTTTAAAATCATAAACCGCTACTCCAATTTCAATGAACTTGCAATTCATGTGCCGTTCCTTATCAATACAGCCGCAAAAGCAGGGAGACAAAACCTCAGTACAATATAATTTAGTCACATTTCTCACAATTTTACGTTCTCATTTGAATGTTAAAAAAATGTGTGTTTAGATTTTTACGGAATGCTTTTGAAAAAGAAAGAAATGCAAAGCAACCACGAGGTTTCCGAGTTACAGACTCCTAGTTCTGGAAATTTCAAAGTACATGTTCTGTCGAGATAGCCTGCACAATGGTTGAAAAGTAAACATGCATGTGGCTATTAGGTGCACGTGTTTACAATACACTTTAAGCTGTAACTCACTTTCTTGCCATAATGAACCATCAGTCTTGAAAGGTTTCTCCACAACCTGTCTTTTCTTCCAATTTGAAATGTTCCTGGGAAGTGATTAACCTAGAGATAAAAGATTGCCTAGGTGTCAGAAGACCGCACAGTGCCCAAGCAACTAGCGTGTTTTCAGGCCCCAGCCAGACTTTTCATAATTTGAGAGTTGCGTTCTTACTAGAACGATGTTTATTTAAAATATCAACTGAGCATTTGAGTTTTAGATAGGGAGCTGAGAGGAGAAGCAGTTGTTTTTTAGGGGAGTCTCATGGCAGCCCGATTGATTAAACACTTGGCCTTTCCCCTACAAAGCAGCCGCTTCGCAGGCTAAAATTATAACTGAGATAGCAGCATTGAAATCCTCGAGGCCTGGATGCTAATAAACCTCTAGTCTACTCATACATACGCCAGATGAAGAGCAGCAGGTTGCAGTTGAAATGTTTTAAGGCTCAAAATGAAAAAGAACCTAAATATTTCATTATTCCTTTCCACGATGAAAAGTGTAAAACAATATACCATACTTTTTGAATGCTTTCATTTTCTCGTTCAAATAATCCTTTTAGGCTCATACTTTTTGAATACTTTCATTTTCTCGTTAAAATAATCCTTTTAGGCTACGTGCATAAGTATGCTAAATAAAAGTCTTACCTTTTGATATTCGCGGACACTCTTGAATAGTGTAGCCTTCATGTGCTTACCCCAGTAACCTATCCAGTCATTGTTTCCTGCGAGATTCAGAATAAGTCTATTTAACTATTCTGAAACAGCTCTAATCATCCTACTTGCTAGACAGAACTTTCTAATCAGTAATTTAAAAAACCGCCACATGCATCAACTAGATTGTGATGTTACTATTTGAAGGACAAGGATCATAATATGTTTCTTAAACCCAGTTTAGTTCTTAAAATATACTGTTCAGTGCATCTGCAAAGAATTACATTATGATCAATTTTTGATCAATATCAAAAAATGATAAATTGAATCTTTGTTGTGAGAAATTTTTGAGGTGCTGACAGTTCGAAGAATTATTTGCCCTTCATTGGAGAATTAAGTCACTCAAGACCTCAACACCCTAAAAATGCCTTAAACCAACATGTAAGTAATTATTAGTAGTACAATGCATGAATCAACACTATAAACAATAGATTAAAGTGAAAAATAAAGTTATTGTGAACAAAATTGAATAAAACCCTCTTTTGCATTGAAACTTATACATTTTCCACCAAATCTGTCTATCAAATTTGATGCTCGAAACAACAAGATGTCATTTTCAAATTAAGGTATTTCTGAGCATAATTTACAATACTTTTTACAGTCTGTAGTAATGACAGCAAACAAGACCTACAAGTTTGACTGAAAATGGTCAAAGAATGTGGGAAATGGTGTTTTGAAGAAAAATTAATTTAAAATTGTGTAGGGTCTCCTGACTCTCCCCCCCCCTGAGACTCCATTGAAATATGAAATCTGTACATAATTATGTGATTCTTAAACCAAGGTCATAAATAAAACGGCATAAAAATTTTTGATAATCATCATACACAAATACAATTTAATACATTATTACAGTAGGAACCCAATAATTCAAACTCAGATAATTCAAAGTCCCCGCTAATTCAAAGTAAAGTTCATTTCCCTTAATTAGTTTTGCCCCACTTTTTGTAGTCATTTTACATTGGAACATTCAAACTCAGATAATTCAAAGTCCCCACTAATTTGAAGTAATTTCTGTTCTGATTGACTGTATTTTACCCCGAAAATTCAAAGTTTAGTCACCGGCTGAATGAAAAAGAACGCACTGTCAGAATTTGGTGTGTTTGTCAAATAATTACGTTCTAAAACAGTTCATATTTCGACACACAATTCACAGTTCATTATTCCCTTTATAACTGTCTAAAACAGTTTACAGTGCATTTCAAAATCCATTTATGTGGATGTGTGGAAATGTCAAAATCCATAGACTCACCATCTTTATTGGTCACTTTTATACTTAAGTTTTTTTTCTTAGAAATAAGAAAAAGATTGTTAGGTTGATGAAAACATTTGAATTAAGTCCAGAGACAACTAACTGCTCGCTAAAATGGTAAAAATGGAGCAAATAAAGCAATTCAAGAGTGAAAATGGCATATTTATTCTCAACCCCTATAATTCGAACTCCTTGAGACTTCGAGTTAATGGGGTCCAACTGTAATAGGTGGACCACAGTTTAGAGGGGGAATCCCAAAGTTTAAGATGGGTAAGACTCAAAAATCAGATGTAAACAATTGAATGTCGGCACTTACTCTTCGTTGGCCTGAAACCTGATCTTGTAATGCATTGTTTGACCACGTTTGGTGTAATGGAACTCATCTTCCACTTGAAAAGCTTTCGAACTTCTGGTGGCAGTTGGGTGACTGAGCCAATGAAATTCAAATTAGTCATAAAGGCATAAAAAAACAAGGTAAACACAAAATGCTTGGCTTACATATGTAATGCACTTTTCAACAACTTTGAAGTACTGTTAATAGTAAAAGCAAGTCGTGCTTAGTGCCTGGCCAAATTACAAATGTTCAAGAGTCTGGAAAAAGCTTAATCGAATAACTGTACCCAACCAATAAAGAAAAAGGTATGAAGGCATACTACAAAGTTGTAGATCATTACTAACTTTGAACTTTTATTGCTAACCTTTTTCTCCCTCAACAGTAAAATGAATAGTTGGTGGAGTGTATGCAAATAAACTAGGAGTAAGTGCCGGCTTAACATCCACATTTTCTTCCCCTTCGTTGACCCAGTTGGCTTTCCTGGCTGCTAGAGGAAATGACAGCTGTGGTGACCCAACACTTAGCCTCCTCCCACCGGGAGGTGATGACACCTTCGTTTTTTCAGCACTAAGCCTTGCAGTTGTTGCTCTCACTTTTGCTGATGAAACCCGTGAAACCCGACCAGAGCTGAACATAGAGCCTGTTACACTGGAACTATCTGGAATTATGATCATTTTAATAACAAATTGTTAAAACAATGCACAACAAAGTTCATTGAAAAATATCAAATTTGCATTAAATGCTACAACTTCTCTCATGTGGACTTATGATTGATAAAAACTCCAGATGCATTATTAATTATTCATCACCTCAGATTTTTTTAACATTTTCTTGTGTAGCATATTCTTCCAGAACAACCCATCTCAGTTCTACGAAATTTATATTGTTGAACACAAATTACCACTGCTGCTGCCTTATGGGTTGGTTAGAATACAGCATCATGTACGTCAACATCTCTTAAAGTTTAAGAACTGTTGAGACAGTGTACTTCAAGCCTCGACCCATGGGCTGCAAATGGGGGGAGGAGGACGGGGGGAGGCATGGGGCACTAGTAATTTCTGGCTAACAACAGCAACTTTTGAATAGGAACCCCAGATTTTATAATGAACTGTTATAATTTCTACACTGTGCCTCCCCTCCTAAATGATTTTTTGCTTCCACCACCCATGCCTTGGTTCAAAGACCAAGCCCAGAGTTAAACTTCTAACCTACTTTCTTCTTTCATACTATAGAGACGTGGCTGTTTCAACTGAAATTTTGGAAATGACTAGTCTTTTCCTCAAGAGAATCTAAACAGTACTGTAAAAGAACCATAAATCTTTCTTTAGACAAGAATTTTGAATTAACTCCAGGGTAAAGCTGACCATCCTTTGAACAACCCAGCTCAATAAGACACTTTTTCAAAAATATGCAAATTTGTTTCATATCAAAAGTTACACAATAGATCTCACAAGCATAAGGAACAGAAATAGTCAAATTAGTTTTCAAACTTGCAAGATGGGACCTAATGGTGTTAAATGAGAGGTCTTCTTTTTCTAATGTAGAAATACAAAAACAAAAGGTAAAATGATACATTTATTTAATATGGTGCCTTTTCCATATGGATATGCTCTTGAAAAGGCGCACAACGACCAGTTTACCCCCACCAGACCAGAAGCATATTTATGGGCGCCTCAGGCAGCTGCTTCAAAGTGGTCCATGTATGCTGGTACTCATTTTAACAACCCCAGAAGGATGGAAAGCTGAGTGGCCTTTGGCGGGAAAGAAGGTCGCCCAAATATTCAACCCTTGACCAGGCCAGGAATCAAACTGGTGGCATTATAGGATAGGAGGCAGAGATCTTACCACTGCGCCAACTATATAAAAAAATGCACATGCTCTGCTCAGTGAAAGGAACATGTGCAAATTTTTTAGTTCAATAAAGAAAGGCAGTAAAAATTATGCAAATTTCTATATTAGAAAAATTAAACCCTTTCATTGATTCCATTAGGTCCCTTGTTGCAAGTTTGAAAACTAATTTCTGTTCCACATGAACAGCTGATAAATCCCCTTGACACTAACACCCAAAACATCAGCAGACCTTAAAACTTAAGATTGTGAAGATAAGGAACTCTTGAGTAACTTCTTTACCATCACATTTCTGACATAATGGTTAAGTTTTATATCTTTCAGATTTTTCCCTTAATATAATAAAAAGAAAGTAAATTATGAACACACACCTTCATCATTTTCCAACTCATCTATCTCATCACCACAGAATTCGTCATCAAAATCCCCAAGTGCATCATCTTCTTCGGCATCAAATCCATTAACATTTCCATCATTATCATCAGCATCTTCATCTTCTTCAGCTATGTCTGAGAAACAGCCATCAGGGGGAAGCCGCTCAAATGAAGGATACTTGCCAGAAGTTTCTTCATCATCAACAAATGCTTCACCATCACCTGAAATTCTTTGCTCATAGTTCTCTTCAGTTTTACATGCATAAAATTTCCTAAAATAAGTTGACTTGTTAGGAGATGTTGGTGGTGTTGGTTTCTTCTTAGCCGGTGGTCGTGGTATCAGTTGCCGTGGTTGCATTGGTTGGTGAATTGTGGAAGTTGGTTTACCATAAGTACCAAACCCAGGTGGTGGTTTGGTTGTAATGTTTAGTTTACCAAACTTAGCAGCAAGGTCTCTTGTAGTCATTTTACAATTTGCTTCAAAAAACGAAACCTCTTACAAATCCTGTGTAAAATGTTTGTTTACTATTTCCGGGCGAGACTTGTTTACTTTCCACTTCCAACTCGATAGTTCTATCGCATACAGATGATTCAAAGGACGGTGAGACTGTTTTATGCATTGCGATTTCTACATACTGATCCGCACATACAGCTAGTTACGGTGACAGTAGATATAACTAAAACTGTTAACGCAACGGGAGACTTACTCTGACTGTAAAAAGTTACAGAGACGTCTACCTTGATGGTAAATGTTTCGAACATAAACGAGAAAGTTATAGGTAATTTGATGCAGTAACTACAAAATAACTGTTGGCCGTGTGATTTCCCACAGTTCTCAAGATTCCCTCTTTTGCAGCACTTATCACAATAACCAATCGATAAGTAGCAGTCCAAAGTTATTACAGCAACGATAACACACACTTTCCTTTTCAAATTGACTCGCTGGCGAAATTGAAAGTATATATTCAAAGTACAAGAGACAGTCACCTCCTAGCTTTCACACCGAAGGAATGATCAGCCCAATATCGTTGGCAACAAGTAAAATTTATCGTCGGCTGTTGTTCTGAATATTCGTTCTCTGGTCTTGTCAAGTACTTACAATGACACACCAAGCACATCATTTACGAGCTGCATACAGTTCTCATCAGAACCTACAGATTGTGTATGACGCAGATAATGAAGTAATGGAAACCTTCATTAACGTTTTTTTGCCTAGAAGACGCTCGGGCTTCGTGAAAAAACGCCAAGTGATGAAGAGAAGACTTGATTGCAATTCCGATCACTGTAAATCACTAAATGTAGTGACTGTCTGAAGTTCAGTAAATACAAGTTTCCTTTCGCCTGATGCCGTCTAGCCGAAGCAGCATGCAGTACGAATTCCTTTAGCCGCGACAAGAGCTTTCCAAACCAAACATTTCGCCAGGAAACCACCGAGAACTTCACAAGTTAATCCAGTATTTACACACAGCCACTCAAAGAACTTTCGTGCCGCGACAACATGGAGTTCTGCTGGGAAACAGTTATCCGAGATTGCCTAGCAACAATCAGCCAATCATAGCTGGATGTTTCGCGTCCTGCTTTCTTTGTGTGTGTGTGTATTTTGTTTTTGTTCGTGAAAATTTGTCTCATTTTTAGTCATTTTTAAATGAATCCCAACATAGGTTGAGTTACAGAGACGAGGCTTGTTTGATTTTGCGTCGGTGCATAACACTACAGAAACCGGAGATAAGCGCCGCCCCTATGAGCCACTTAAGCTCGAGTAAGCAGTTTAACTTAGAACTATTGTTGCACTTACTTAAGATGGCAATTGACCAAAAAACTAGCTGATTACTGAGAATTGGATATATCCCCTTTTACAACCCATGAGGACCATAACTGATACACACGATCAGTGAGGCTTATTTCACTTAGCGCGAGTCATTGTTTTATCTAAGGTTGCAGTGTTGTTTATCTAGGACTGGATTGGACTTTTTTTCACGATGCGTGGTTTGTCTGTATTATCGTTTGCGTTACTAAGCGGAACGGATTACATTGGCTACAATACGCCAATAAAAATAAACAGGGAAAACAAAGGATTAGAACGGGCTTAAAAGTGCCGAGACTTTCCTTTAAATTGTAAATTGTCGACCCAGGCCCGACCGTAAGATTTTTTAAACTGCTATACCGCGACTTAGCTTTTTGTGCAACCACTGTGTAACATCCCCAACAATGGCCAATATACTGGTGTGTAACATGGCCAGTATACTGGTGTGTAACATCCCATACAATGGCCAATATACTGGTGTATTACATCCCATACAATGGCCAATATACTGATGTGTAACATCCTATACAATGGTCAGTATACTGGTGTGTAACATCCCCTACAATGGCCAATATCACTGCGAGACAAGTTGTAACTAACAACAAAACGGACATTTTGTATTTGATTGTATCACAATTCCGGTCAAAACTAAAATAACGCGGCGTTTCCATTCCTACTGCTAGACTTCATCAGGCGGTGGTGTAGACTGGATGATGGTTTGTCTTTATTTTGGGTTTTCACGCACTCCCTAGAGACGCCAAAGACAAAAGAGGAAGCGGCCATGTTGGTGCCCTTAATAAAATAAATCATCAAAATTCTTTCGTTCAAGGGTATCAACATGGCCGCTGTATATGACGTCAGGTGAAAACGAAGAATACTCGTTAGTGGATCGTGTCGTGCGAACTGACTAAAAGTCCCGGTTACACCCAAAAAAATAAATGGAATAGTCTACAAGATCACCTGCAACGAGTGCGATAAAATTTACATTTGCGGAAGGAAGAGACCGCTACACGAAAGAATCTGAGGAACACAATAGATGCGGCCGACAAGCTAAGACCGAAACCACCGCAATGGCTGAACATGCAGTAACGATGTACATCGAGTCAAATTAAAGAGACTATTCAGAGCAGGCTACACTCCAACAACATCAACAAAGCAGAGACTGCGGCATTGAGAGTTCTGAAGCGGGAAATACTAAGTTCACAGGAGTTCAGGTTCAAAATGGCGGACACATTCGTCTCAGTCTCCTAAGCTGGAGAGACCGCGCTTGCCCATCTGACTGCTGAAAGCTTTTAAAATAGTTAATTGGGTGTATCGAGAATGTAAGTTCAACATTTGATTTATGCCAAGTTGAAATTGACTGCAGCTCAAAGTCAAAACAAATTTGAGTTCAAACTACTAAAGAAACAATGTTCTGCTTGGAAAACTGGGAGAATGTCGTGTTTGATATAAAACTCCACGATATACACGAACCTTTCTTGCTGTCAATTCATTAAAAAGTATGATAGCTATCGATACGATATCTCACCTCTACAAGAAGAATTCAACAACTTGGATAAAAGAAATAAACTGATTCAGCCGCCGCCTTGTGTTTTACGGATAAGAACCTTGGATGATAACAAATTTGTTCTTATATAGGTTCGTCATTGCCTGCATGACAAAGATTTCCACAGAACAGACAAAGCGACTGGCTCTTTTGCGATAACGTACGCTTGTTCGAGAAGCAAGTGCTTTAAGATCCTTTTGTAAACAGTACCGGTATCCTAAAAATATTAAGCAGAGCGTTTTTTGTCCTCGTACCCTTCACACTCATGCCCGAACATCCACGACAAATCTTGTTCTCGATCGCCGTGATCGTACTTTTTAATGACTTGACTGCAAGCCTGTATCTAGGAGTTTTAATACGAAACAGAAATTGCCCCCGTTTTCTAAGCAGAACACTGCTTTTTTCAGTTGCTTCAACTCAAAATGTTTTGAAGTTTGCAGTCATGAGTTTTCCCCGGAAAATTCAACTTGGCATAAATTAAATTTTCGGTTCGGAACCGCGGAACTCCCAATAATCTCTACTGTAAGTCACTTCTAATAGTCCCTAAATGTACGAGCGAGACAAATAGAGACAAGAATTGGGAAAAACAAGCTTTATTTGTGATATTTTCATAAAATAGAAATATAAAAATCACGAACGCGTTAATTATCCCATATAGTCCATACAAACCACTATTGTCTATTGACTAAATCCTAAGGCTCAGCTGGGCTGCCTGTGTTTGAACCTGAATTCCTGTGAATTTAGTGTTTCCCTTTCCCGACAATTCAAAAACACAAAAGCAGAACGTTTTAAACGACCAACAAATCACTCAAAGAAGTTCGCCTTTATAATCCGCCGAGTAGTATTAAGGCAAGTCGTCATTCAGTCTACCGTGACCACCGGCTAATGAGTAGCCTACTTGGAGGCAGTCGCAATTTCTTTTTTTGACGCGAAAAAAAACCACACGGAACGACGTTGCCGCCATCTTGATTTGCGTGGTCGAGCGGTAATGGGAGCGAGCGAAAAATGGAAAGGAGTGGGAGGCGAATGAATCCAAAATGGCGGCTACGCCGTACCCAGTGATTTTCCGCGCTAAAAAACATCCTACCGTCTGCAGGCACGATATCTGACTGGAGAGTAGCGGCAGCAGTTGAATCGTCGCGTTTAATTAGGAAATAAACTCCTTCCGGCAGCTGGTATATCAGAGGATAATGTCCGCGACTGATAGATTGTCCGAAAAATGAACAGTTGGCCAAGAATAGAAGCTGCGAAGGCAACTGAGAATTTTGAGGACAATCAATCAGCCAAGGGCATTATCTTCCGATACACCAGTATGCCAAAAAGGAGTATATTTGTTTTAACTCTCCCAATAATTTTTTCTTCGAGATAACTTTCTGTACAATTGCAACGATGAAAATTTCTGTCCACGCTAATTGAGGATGGATAGAATGTAAACTCGCAGTTTTAAGCTTAAGATATTTTACAGAACTTTAGAGACTTGATACTTTTTATTGAAACTGTTGTTAGCGAAAAAGGACTCGCTGCTTTTTCTTACCTTCAAATGCCTTTACGGCGTACTTTTTCGTCTTTTTTGGGCTGTCTGGCACTGCCTTTGAAACCAGGCATTTCAAAAAATTCTTCGTTGTTGGACTCGGCGAAACGATTAATTTTCTTGTCTGTTAATTTAAACTTGTTCAAAATTTGAAAAATAACGTTTGTTGTTTTAATTTAAAATAGCCGACAAAATCGCAAGGCAGTTATCAAATTGGAAGGGGTATATTCGTTGATGATTTATTTCGGATTTTGTACTACCTGATGCGTTTTATCTAATGAAATTGAAGAAAATTATTGGGTGGGTTGTAATCAGTAATGACCGAAATCGTGTGGCAATCGAATAAGTATAGTTTTATCACTTATATTCTGCGATGAACAATCCCTTTTATTTTACCAACAATAATTGCAGCTTCTTTTTTCATGTTTCAGGACCTATTGCGCCGTGTAACACCCCCCCCCCTTCCCCACCTTGTCCTGTAATGACATTGCAAGAAAACTTGTACTAAATATTGCTTTGCAAACTGTGACCGACTGAGAAACAAAAGTCTGCAACTTAATTAATCTGTAACGCAGACTAAATGCTGGTAATGTATGTAAAATTATCTAAATATAAACAATTATAACTAAATTTCGATAAAACTATTTACAATCTTGCCAGGATTAACATATCATTTAAAATGTAAAAAAGGAAAAAAGCAAACTCTTGTATGTTGTCAAAGCAGTTGTCATATGGATGTCAAAAGTATAAGTATTTCCTCCGCGAGATATTTGATGAATGATTAGAAATTTCTAACAAATCAATAACATTATGCCACACGACAGCCGTGTGACCAAATGGCATTTTCGGGATAAAACCGGTACTCTTTAAGAAGTATCAGTCATTTCCGCAATTAATGAGTGGCATTTCTCGCACACTCGCTGCGGTACGCTGAATCCGAGCGGTAGAATGGGGATGCGTTTGGACGAACACTTGTCACAGAATATTCCACCACATTTGCGGCAGTGATGCTGTTGATTATAAAAGGCGTTAAAATAGCAATTAAATCATGTACTTTCACGTAAAAATCAGCAAGAAAACTGCCTTAAATAGCATTATCTTAAATTCGTGTCATGCTGAATTACCCAATGGGGTGGGGGTGGGGGGTTACTGCATTTTAGTTACGTAGCCTTGCTTGTAAAGGTGAGCGAATAGCTCGTTTTAGTCCTCAGATTGAAAGCATTGATTATTTGATGAAAAGGGTTTCACCAGAAAAAATGTCCCCAGTATGTGGATAATCTTTTAAGGTTTGTTTTGCCCTGTAGTAAATGTTCTACATCACCAGACGGTAAGGAGGGTCTTTCAATAAAAGGTGCATTTTAACAAAACAACTATTAATGCAAATGAACAATTCAGAAAAGTACCAACGTACTAACGTAGATAGCAACTTGGATCACATTTACTACCAATTGGGGATATTTAAAATAAAAATGGTAAAGTTTACAAAAACTGAGATATCTTTTTGAACAAAAAACTCACCTTTCTTCTAACAGGAGTGAACTTCAATTTACATGCCATACAATTCTTGACTTCTTCATCTGGGATCCATGACTTGGTAACCGCACAGGCAGTGTGAGTGGCACCACAGCTTACACTGCGCACGCGCTTGTACTCCATACTCTCCACCTCGCATGGTACAATCCTGCGGAAACAAAACTTTATTTAATTGGGCCTACCTACCCCAAAATTACAAATATGATTGAAACAGGCGAGTTTTTATTTACATTTTTTGCCTCATTAGCATACCCACTCTTCTTTCTAATTCAGCTACAGAAACAAAGCTTCTGAATAATGAAATGTTTCTGCAAAACAAACTTTCATTTAAAATACGAGATTGGTATGCTGAGTAATCTTTCCAAGATATGGTTTTAAAAATTCAAAATTTTACGAAGAATGTATGGCTCATTATCGCTGTTGCCTACAGCTGTTTTTGCATCTTTTTGAGTGGTAATTTCTTTTTTGAAACTACACTTATAGAACCGAAAGTTCGGTGACTCATTAATATCGATAAGCATTGTCAATTTTTTAAGTCAGTTGTTGATTATTTCTGTTAGGTTGTATGCTAATGAAGCAGAATATAAACAATGACGTCAGCCGAACCTCGCCTACACCAATGCTTTCAAGACTATGAAAGTGCCTTTACTCTGGGAGAAACCAACACTGTCAATCAAAAAAATCTCGCCCGACTAGATTCTCTGTAGTATTTGCATGACTTCTAATAACTATTTTACCTATGGTCTCGGTCTTTCCCACCGCTGCTTCAATTTTGCTCAACAAAAATCCTTTCGGAAATACAAGTGTTTAATCGGAACTTCAAGTTTTACTCTTGTTAATAAAGCTTCTTCATCAACACATACCGTATATACTCGTGTATAAGTAGAACCCCATTTTTGAGCCAAAATTTACACTTTTGCAAGAAAAGGCTTTTTAACTGTTTTCATCGATAAAACAGAAAGAAGTACTAATTGAACAAAATGGTTGCACTTCTTATCATAAATCAACCCGAGTTATTGGTCATTCCTTGTTATTTGGTGGCTTCTAAAAGAGCCATTTTGTGTTATTTTTGAAAGCTCAGCAGCAAAGAAAGTCTTCCTCGTCGTCGATTTTGCCAAAAAGTGCATACCATTATTCAGGAGTGAAGTTAATATCTTAGTTGATTCATTCTGCTCTGTGACTCCTTTTGTTTTAGCCAATTTAGGCATTTTCTGGCAATCTCGTGGGGTATTACATTTTTTCTCTCGTGTCCAGATCGGTTTCGGTCAATTTCATGTCAATTTTTCCGACTTTTGCACAAGATACGGACTGGTTTGGAAAGATGGCAAACCTCGAAAGGGAAATACAAAGAGTGTACAAAGATGTTTTGTTTTAAGCCGAATGAACCGGGACTGTGCACATTCTTTGTTTCGGGTATTACTGAGAGTGTTTTGACTGGCTACTTGTTGACTTGGATTTCAAACCCTTTCTTGTACAAAAATACCAGAAAACAAATGAAAAAATCAAACAAAGCCTTACAACAATGGTTTCCGAACAACTACGATCATCAACACCACCACCATTGGTGCTGCTTCAACAGCCACTACCACTAACACTACCACTAAAAGATTTATTTTCAAACTATATTACTACAATTACCAATACTGTAATGTACTCGTCATGGAGCCTTGAATTTCCGGACGTTTATTCTACATCGATTCTCTCTTTAAATACATTATCAAACAAAGTAAGTCTCTAAGGAATAGTATCTAGTAGTTTTACTTTCATGCGTTCATTAGAATCACTTTCTATAGAATTTACCCATGAATACATAACACCTTGACCTTGAAATTCATGCGTTCAGTACAGTATTTACTCATGAATACATAGCAATTACGAATACCTTTGTCACTGCCACTACAACGCAATTTATAATTACACAAAAAAAACCGTCCGAAAATCGTCAATGAAAGGGAGAGTGTAAGGTGTTCATAATACAATAAATATTATGATTTGTACCACGGTTATTTGCAATAACGTTATGACACTATTTTCATGGTTGTAACGCAATAACAATTATTGTACTATTTCAAATGACATAACGGACCCGCTAGAATTGTCCTGCTCCCACCAGATGTGGCTTCATAGCTCAGCTGGTTAGAGCACTGCACCGGTATCGCAGAGGTCACGGGTTCGAATCCCATTGAATTTCAGGGTTCACTTTCGTAATTGCTTAAATTTCGTTACAACCGCGAAGATCGTATCACAACGTCATGTTCATGATACATTTGAGATTACGAAAACAAAAACCTGTTTTTATGGTCACCGTGTCCAAGCCGTCCGCCATCACCCTTACCCCAGGTTAATAGCTCTCCAGCATCTGGAACGTAATAGATATTATTTATTTATTTTTTTTTTATCTATTTATGAAGATGTTGGAAATGACAACACGAGGAGAAGCATCGATAGGGCAAAGGTTCCTCGTAAAAGTTCAAACAGGGGGAGAGAAGGGGAAAAACATTTAAAATTTTAAATAAGCAAAAAAACAAACATAAAAGAAAAAAATCTAGGAGTGTTGTCCTTAAGTAGCATGTTTACTTAAAAATTAAGATTCAATTGAGCCCTAATACTACTGTTAAAATATTTCTGTTTCTATAAAATTTGCTAGCTTTCCCCAGTCAACGGTATCATCGGGGACTCAAAGAAGTCCCTGATGATGCTGTTAACCGGCGAAAGCTAGGACATTTTATAGAAACATCCGAAACATTTTAACAGTAGTATTAGGGCTCAATTGAATCTTATTTTTTAAGTAAACATGCTACTTAAGGATAACACTCGTGGATTGTTTTCTTTTATGTTAGTTTTTTTGCTTATTTAAAATTTTAAATGTTTTTCCCCTTCCCTCCCCCTTTTACTTTAAGAAGACAATTCTTCCCTATCAAATTTGAGACATAGGACGCCACCCTCCCTTCCCCCAACCTGGGACGTTTTCCCTTCAACCCAATCCGAGAATTTCTCCTCCCTCACCCCATAAGTGAGTAGTGGGACGTCTCCCACTCACCCGATATGCGAGACTTGGGACTTCTCTCCCCGTATGCGAGACCTGGGACTTCTCTCCCCTCTCCCCATATGTTAAACCTGGGACCTCTATCCCCTCTACCCATATGCAAGACCTGGGACTTCTCTCCCCTCTCCCCATTTGTGAGACCTGGGACTTCTCACCTCTCTCCCCCTATGTGAGACCTGGGACTTCTTACCCCTCTGCCCATATTTAAGACCTGGGACCTCTCTCCCCTCTCCCAATATGTGAGACCTGGGACCTCTCTCCCCTCTGCCCATATGCAAGACCTGGGACCTCTCTCCCCTCTCCCAATATGTGAGACCTGGGACTTCTCTCCCCTCTCCCAATATGTGAGACCT